>CAUYLG010001043.1:0-47992 GCA_963573385.1 Cacajao melanocephalus | reverse complement strand
AAGACCTAACACCATAAAAACCCTAGAAGAAAACCTAGGCAAAACCATTCAGGACATAGGCATAGGCAAGGATTTCATGACTAAAACACCAAAAGCATTGGCAACAAAAGCCAAAATAGACAAATGGGATCTAATTAAACTACAGAGCTTCTGTACAGCAAAAGAGTGAATCACCAACAAACAGAATAGGAAAAAAATTTTTGCAATCTACCCATCCGACAAAGGGCTAATATCCAGAATCTACAAAGAACTAAAATAGATTTACAAGAAAAAAAACAAACCCATTCAAAAGTGGGTGAAGGATATAAACTGACACTTTTCAAAAGAAGACATTTATGAGGCCAACAAACGTATGAAAAAATGCTCATCATCACTGGTCATTAGAGAAATGGAAATCAAAACCACATTGAGATACCATCTCACACCAGTTAGAATGGCAATCATTAAAAAATCTGGAGACAACAGATGCTGGAGAGATGTGGAGAAATAGGAACACTTTTACATTGTTGGTGGGAGTGTAAATTAGTTCAATCATTGTGGAAGACAGTGTGGCGATTCCTCAAGGACCTAGAAATAGAAATTCCATTTGACCCAGCAATCCCATTACTGGATATATATCCAGTGAATTATAAATCGTTCTATTTTAAAGACACATGCACACACATGTTCATTGTTGCACTGTTTACAATAGCAAGGACCTGGAACCAAGCCAAATGCCCATCAATGATAGACTGGACAAGGAAAATGTGGCACATATATAGCATGGAAAACCATGCAGCTATAAAAAATGGTGAGTTCGTGTCCTTTTTAGGGACACAGATGAATCTGGAAACCATCATTCTCAGCAAACTGACACAAGAACAGAAAAATCAAACACTGCAAGTTCTCTCATGGGTGGGTGTTGAACAATGAGAACACATGGACACAGGGAGGGGAACATCACACCCTGGGGCCTGTAGGGGGGAAATAGGGGTGGGGAGGTTGGGGAGGGATAACATGGGTAGAAATGCCAGATATAAGTGGCAGGGGGATGGAGGCAGCAAACCACATTGCCATGTATGTACCTATGCATGTTCTGCACATGTACTCCAGAACCTAAAGGGCAACAAAATATTAAAAAAAAAAACAAAAACCAAAAAAAAAAACAACCATGAAGCTGTGGAAAGAAGTTCTAAGAGGCACATGAAAGCATGGAAAGTTAAACAGTCACTCCTCAATATACATGACTCAGATTATTACAAGACTTTAATTATTTTTTTGAATTATTTTAAAGTTGGTTTGATAATTTTTGTTATTGTTTTTATTACCGTTAACAAACTGCCAATGTACAGGGGATCTACACTACACTATTTGTGAAGACCTATCTACTGTAATTCTTTCAAGAGAGTATATTTCACATGTTTATGAAGTATGCAAGTAATTTTTCAAAAAAAGTAATTTTTACAAAGAAAAAGTGATTCTATAAGGATATAATCATGATTAAAGCACCAAAAATATGAAATTGAAATCATGAAATATTTGAGGACTTCATAATAGTTTGTTGAAGCTAGAAATTAGTATACATGTAAAGAACCAATGAATTCTAAAGATAAAAAACATACACACTTTACCCAGCAATGTAGACAATAATAGGTAGGTGATGAATTTTAACCATGGAAGTGTGAGAGTTAGGGGTGGAGTTTTATGGAATGGTTAGACATGATACTTCTATTCCTATCTGATCCCCAAATAAAAATTCTTGTATTAAAGATCAGTTTTCTTCTTTCCAGGAAGGATCACCTTGTTAATATATTTGTAGTTTCCTCCATAACAAAACATTTGATAAATGCAGCTTAAACCCTCATAATGATCTACACCTCAGCTGCCTCATGCAGCATTTAAATATTAGAATCATTGGGAGACTCTGCTAGAAATTGCAAGATTTAGAGGTCTGGTGTCTATCATTATGAAGAATAGGTAGCACAAATATTTTAGTCAACATATCCTAGTAAATAATCTTCATGGGGCCAATTTCAATCACTTTTACGACATCTCCTCAGAGACTTTCCCAACCATTGTTTTCTAAATTTTACCTCTACCATGGTCTTGAGTCTTACCCACTGTATTTTTCATTATAAAACTTACTATTGCCCAATATTGTTTATTACTTTATTGCTTGTATTTTAACTTAAGGTATGAACTCCAGAAGGGCAGTAATTGTGTCCCATTAATTGATTGGCACTTAGAAGTGCTCAGGCATTTACACAGGAAGTGCTCATTAATGTCTGGTTAATAAAAGATTTCTCCAGTTAACATTATCCAATATAGAAAACTCCTCACCCAGGGTATGTAAATATTTATGTAGGAATGCATGATCATCTTTTAATTGTTCACTTTCTGCAAATTGTGAATGTATGATCATGGGGTTCTTCCTTTTTACTCTAAAACTGTGGTAGGATTATATCCCACTCTGCAGAAAGTTGACTACATAGCATAACCTGAAATTTTGCTAATCCCTATGTTTATGCTAATAACAACAAAAAAATAGATGATATCTCTTGAAAGATTACCTGAACCCATCACTGTGCTCTTAATTTTTTCTGCATCCTTACTAAAAACGTATGAATGAAGTTCTAGAAATGTGGATTAGAGAGGCCAAATCACACACTTAATTAGTAGCAAAAACATGATCCAAATGAGATCAACTTGAATCTCATTTGACCTTTGATTGAAAGGTCTTGCTTGTATTAGTTTTCTATATCTGCTATTACTAATTACCACAAACTAGTAGCTTAAAACAACATATGTACATTATCTTCCATTTCTGAAGGCCAGAATTCTAAAATGTCATCAAAGCTGAAAGAGTCAAGTGGAGTCTTTCTCAAATAATATCACTCTAATCTCTGCCAAAGCCTTACCACTGCCACTTTTAAGGACCTTTGTGATAACATTGGTCCCATATGGATAATTCATAAAAATATTTCCATCTCAAGATTAATTTAAACACATTTACAAAGCTTTTATTTTATTTTTTTTACCATGTAAGGTATTTACGTATTTATAGGTTGTAGAGATAAGGTCATGGATATTGCTGAGAGAGCATTACTCTACCACAATGTTTTCATTCACTGTAAAGTTCTGGCTAAAAATAACATTCATCCCAATTACTTTATAACACTGTATGTTTCACAAAATATATAAATAGGATAAAATATTTTTCTTCCAGTTACTCTTTACACCCTGAATCCCTTCACACTGTCTCATTAAAACATGATATTCAATAATCTCATAATTGGTTGATGACGACAGCATTCATACTCCAAAAATTCTAGTTCAGAAGGTTTGATCTGAGCCAGAACATCACTATTTTTCAAAATTCACCAGGAAATTCTGACCACTTGTTAGAAATACTGATATTCAAAAACAAATCCAAACTCCTTAGACTGATATAAAGATCTTTCCTTTCTCAACTTTATACATCCTCAGTGTTTTTCAGTCCATGGAATGGATGTATGCCTAATACACTTCAATTACACATATTATCTAGGCAGCCAAATAGGCCATCTCAGTATTGCTATGCTTTTATCTCAGAAAGATAGCGGAGTTACTAACATCTGGCCGGGAAACATTCTTCATTCTTCAATTTTTTATCAATTTCCTCTGTGACTTGTTCTTTGAAGATCTCCTTTTTCCATCTTCTTATTTCAGTGTACTTCACCATATTTTGTTTTCACCCTTCTTATATGTTAGTTTATTACTGAAATTATGTTAACTGAATTATAATTATTTATTTCTTCATATTTTCTTCGCCAGCTATGAACTGCTTATAGCCAGAAGTCCTTCCAATTTTTAATATATACATATACAGTCATGCATTGCCTAACAATGGGGGTACTTTCTGAAAAAGGCATCCTCCTGTGATTCTGTCATTGTGGTAACATCATAGAGTGCACTTACACAAACCTAGATAGTATAGCCTATTGCACACCTAAGCTATATGGTATAGTCTATTGCTCCTAGTCTACAAACTTACACAGCATGTTACTGTACTGATACTGAGGTTAATTTTGACACAATGGGAAGAATAGTTATATCTAAACATTTTTAAAGCACAGCAGAAATCTGATATAAAAGATAAAAAAGGTACACATGTATCGGCCACTTACCATGATGGAACTTGCAGGACTGGCAGTCGCTCTGGGTTATGAGGATAGACTGAATGTGAAGGCCTGGGATATTATGGTACACTACTGTAGTCTTTATAAACAGTATACACCGGCTACATTAACTTTATGATACAAATATATTTTTTGTTAATAATAAGTTAACCCTAGCTTACTATAGTTTTTTCACTTTATATCATTTTTTTAACTTTTTGACTTATAAAACCCTGAGCTTCAAAGACTAACATACAGTACAGCTATACAAAAATATTTTCTTTCTTTATATTCTTATTCTATAAGTTATTTCTATTTTTTTAACTTTTTAACCCTTTCGATTAAAAACTCAGACACAAACATATATATAGGCCTACACTTGCCTAGGCCTACACAGGATCAGGATCATCAATATCACTGTCTTCCACCTCCATATTTTTTTGCACTGGAAGGCCTTCAGGGGCAATAACAAGTATAGGATCATCATCTCCTATAATAACAATGCCTTCTTCTGAAATACCTCCTGAAGGACCTGCCTGAGGCGGTTTTATAGTTACCTATTTTTTAATAAGTAAAAGGAGTTGACACTAAAATATTGATAAAATGGATATTATAGCAAACACATAAACTAGTAATATAGTAATATATCATCAAGTATCATACTGTACCTAATTGGATTGCTATACTTTTACATGACTAGCAAGATCTTAGGTTTGTTTGCACCAGCATCCCCACAAATACACAAGTAATACCTGAAAGGTATTTTGTAAACCTTATGGAAATTCATAAATGAAATAATAATGGACATATCCCAGAGATTTCTTGTAGATATTTGCATTTTTAACCCTCTTTTATTTTTTCTTACCTCCTAAGAACATATTTCACCAGTAGAATAGTTTTCAGTGTACAATAGGCCAGTTTTTACATTTATACTAATGACACCATAGAAATTTTGATAAACTACCCATTCATTTCAACAAATATGCTTTAAAAACTAAATTTTGTTTGAAACTAAGTAAAAAGAATAAACAACAACAAAATGCAAAAGCAAACATATATGTATAATATTTTTATAGTAAAAGATAAATGAGAAAGCAAATAATAAGTTTTGCAATGGAAAGTTAAAATATATTGGAAAAATTGAAAACCCATCACAGTTTCATATATAAAGCATGTTCTACATCACACACACACACACAAATATTTAAAGGATATGGAATATGTTGTGCTATTTTCAAAATTTTTACTATTCAATTGGTTTTTCAACACTGTAAAATTGACTTACTTATTTAAAATATATTAAAAGCAAACATTATATTCAAATAAAACCCTGTGGGTTTTGCTTTGTTGTTTCCATAATGTTTTTCATGATCTCCAGGAAAAAAATTAACACCTTAAAATTTGAATAAAAATCCAAATTATTCATTAATTGTTTCTATTGAAATATAATTTTGAACACTTTCTTGGTATGAGTATTATGATTTTGTCACCTTTGGTAACATTCTCTCTTGCTTTATGGGTATGGTCATAGACTGTTTATATCCCCAAAGAAGCAGCAGAAACTAGAATAAGTGTTAGGGCAGGAACTGCGAATATATGCATGAAGCTGAATTGTGAAGAGGCTGGATAAATAAGAAAATGATAAACAATTGAATTAACTAGACTTTTTCCATTTGAAACTACCCTCCCAAGAATACAGATTTAAGATCTTGGCAAGAAGAGAGTATAACATGGTGTAAGAATAACTACTATTGGAATGGAAAACATAGTGGCCTACACGAAGTGAGGTACAAATAGCAGAATTTCTGTTGCAGACAAAAATAATTTGTTGCCAATATAGCTGCCATAAAAAATAGCTAAAAGAAGTTCTCTAAACATAAAAGAAATTATAATGTAAGGAATTCTGGAACATCAATAAGGAAGAAAGAACAGCACAGTCAAAATATGGAGAAATGCAATAGACTTTTCCTTCTTGGGTTTTCTAAATTATGTTTTATGGTTGAAGCAATAATTACAAACTGCCTAATGTAATTCTCAATGTATGTAGAAGTAATAGAGCAATACATTACAAATGTAAGAGAATAAGCCAAAAAAAGAGAACTAGAGCTTCTCTACTTCTTGTAAATTGGAAAAATGTTGAAACCAGTATACTGGCCCACGTAATGTGCATATGTAATAATAATACCTACAGTATTCAAAGCAATACATTCAACAACTCTGTAGATAAAACATTTCAGTTGCCCACAGGAAAGCAATAAATAAAAAATGAAAGCAGATAAACCAAAGTGACAAATAACAGAAAAATTATATGGCAAATTTAAGCCTGAAATATAAATAGTTATGTAAAATAAAAATAGTCTGAGTGCACCAATTAAAAGACAGACACTGGTAGAGTAGATAAAAACATGACACAAACATATGCTGTCTATAAGAAATTAACTTCATATATAGTGGTATAGCTGGGTTGACAGTAAACCAATGGAAAAACTGTCCTAATGATACAATGAAAGAGGCAGGAGGTAGAGAAATTCTAAGCAGACAGGGGCAGGTCCCTGATGAAAGCCCCATCCTCAAGGCAAAAAGCTTGAGACCACAGCCCAAAAGTGAAAACATACATTTCTATTTTCCCACTAGAATGTTGCCGTTTCCAAAACCACCCATGGCTCCCCCCACCCCTACATCTTGTGTCCATAAAACCCCAAAACATTGGAGACTATGGCTGGAAGTTGGAAAGAAGCAGCTTGACTTCGGAGGACAGCTTGATGCCATAACTTCAGAGAATCTAGCTAGAGAAAGCCAGACTTCAGGGGAATATTACCTTCCTGCCCTGTCCCCTTTTCAGCTCCCCTTCCCGCTGAGGACCACTTCCATTGGCAATAAAATCCTTCACATTTACCATCCTTCAATTCATTCATGTAACCTCATTTTCCTGAACACTGGACAAGAGCTCAGATACAAGCCACAAGTCTGGATAAAAAAGACCCAAAGAGCAGCTACCACTTAAGCTGACTGTGAATGGCAGAGCTAAAAAAGCACTATAACATGCCCTCTGGGGCTTCAGGGGTTTTGGGGCACACTCCCTCAGACCCTGCTGCAGAGCCTGCACAGAGTTTGCCCCCGCCAAGCCCAAAACCACTCTCCCTAGCTCCTACACCCAATCACCTGCATGCTCCCTCCATGAGGGGTGGAACAAATCAGGTCTGAGTGATTGGAGTTTGCTCCTGACAGTGCGGAAATGGTTGGCTTATTCCAGAGTTTGTGCACTCCAGTTCCTGCCTCGTTCCCTCACGCGCACCCTTTTATGAGGAGTGAAGAGGTCAGGAAAATATCCTGCTTCATCTGAGGGCCCATCTGGGGTTCATCAGAAGGTTGAGTAAATGTGGATCTGCTGAATCTGTCTCTTCAGATTTTCTCCATGACTTCTTGTCCTCAAAATTTCCTCTGAGTTATGCCACTTACAAAGGACAGGATGCAACTCTGCCACCTCTCTTTCTTTTGGGTGAAAGGACTATTGGCTCTGTTTCCCTTCATGGACGTCTAGCCATCGTGTGGGGTGGAATAAAGTCCTGGGACAACTGAAGGCATCTGGCTGAGGCCACTCCTCAGTGCTGCCAGAAGGCCCCTAGACTGGCCCCAACCACCTGTTAGGGCATTGACCAAGACCAAGACCTTTCTATGGTATCTTTCCCTTTCTTCTTTCGTGGTTTGAAATGATTTCTATCTCTTCTTTCATAATGATAAGGGTTTTGCTACAAAGTGCAGAAATGTTACTAGGTAGAATGAGTATTTGCTTTAACCCTTAAACTCTGGTGGAAAAATGCCTCATAGCCCTTGTACAAAACTTTGGCCAAATTATGATCTGCAGGAAAAACTGGCTTGGCCTCAGGAAAGAGCCATTTATTTTGATACCATTCTGCAGTTGGGCCTTTTCTGTAAACACAAGGGCAAATGGTCTAAGGCCCCATATGTTCAGGTGTTCAGGCTTCCTTTACCTTGCAGGGAGTATTGGTGTGTTAGTCAGTGTTCTCTGGAGGGACAAAACTAATTGTATATGTATATGTACATATAAGTGTGTATGTGTGTGTGTGTACATATATAAAAAGGAGTTTATTAAGTATTAACTTATATGATCACAAGGTCCCACAATAGGCGCTGTGCAAGCTGATGAGCAAGGAGAGCCAATCCAAGTACTAAAACTAAAGAACTTGGGATGTGATGTTCAAGGGCAGGAAGTATCTATTATGGAAGAAAGATGTAGGCTGAAGGCTGACAGGCCAAGCCAGACTAGCTCTTTCACATTTTTCTGCCTGCTTTATATTCTAGCAGCACTGGCAGCTAATTAGATGGTGCCCACCCAGATTAAGGGTGGGTGTGCGTTTCCTAGCGCACTGACTCAAATGTTAATCTTCAATGGAAATACCCTCACAGACACACCCAGGATCAATACTTTGCATCTTTCAACCCAATGAAGTTGACACTCAGTAATTAACCATCGTAAGTCCACTCCTTGTCAACTTGAATCCATAAATATCTCCTGAGATCATGCATAATCTTCAAGTAAAGACAATAATGAGGTCATGTGTTAACCTAACATATTACAACTATCCTTTGCACATCCAGAAATACACCAATCCCCAACCCAAATGTTACTGCATAAAGTTAAAAATACTTAAAGGCTGATATGAAGTCAATAAATCTTATGTCACATGATAAAGGAAATAAAGATATTTTCTTAGTGCAAGTGTGTACATGCACAAGCATGTTTTTAACAAAAAAAGGAGGAAATAGTCATGACAATTAAAGTCATCTTTCCTATAACTGGTCACATGGGTGTAGCTGGTATTGATGACTACCTTCCTCTACTACCCATTCTGCATTTCCTTTGCCTTCAGCAAACACCTCAGCAGACCATGGGTTTTTTTCCTGGCGGAGTGACCCAAAGCTCTAAACCTGAAGGGTCTGGGCCATTTGTAGCCCTGCCTGGATTGGGCTGTTGTAGTTTGTCATCAACTTTAATCACAGGGCATGGTAATACTAAGAGATCCTCTCATGAATATCCTGTATTCCAGGCATACTCTTTCTTATCACCATTGTGGAGTAGTAGATTGATTTTATCTTAATAGTCCAGGTCAATCACCCCAGCCAATACTGTAACTCCATTCTTAGCCTGTTGACTTAAAGGTAGAAGGAGCCCAAAGTCTCCAGGTGACAATTTTAACTTCCAGATTAATTGAATCATTGGTGTATCTCCTGGTGGCAGTATCCCTTCCTCTGGAACTTACACTTCTAGGCCAACAGAATGTAATGTCATGGAAACAGGAAGCAAAATTTTGCTAGTGAATCATTAGAGATGATAGTGAGTGGTGCCACTTCAACTTCCACCCCTTGATTCCTGGAACCATGAATTATGGCCACGGGAGAAACAGTACCATATTTTGGATGCTGATTCAGAGAATACACGGCCTTCTGGGGAACTTTGCTCCAGTCCTGCAAAGTATTGGCAGCTAGTTGGCAACATAATTGTGACTTCAAAAGATCATTCTACCATTCTATCAATCAAGCTGCTTCAGGATAATGGGGATCATGCTAAAACCAGTGAATTCCATGAGCATGAGTGCACTGCTGCATTACTTTAGCCATAAAGTAAGTGCCTTGGTCAGAGGCAATGCCTTATGGAATTCCATGACATTATGTTTCTTGGTTCTCCTCATATGGTCAAAGGTATTAGGTATAGAGTCACTAAACTCCTTGTCTCTCATGAACGGTGAATCAGGAGTGTCAAATGCATTTATTTTGCATAACTCTCTAAACAGTTCATGCCAAGGACTATCAGTGTTCTCCATTCTATTATAAGTAAAGTCCTTAGCATTTTGGGGTCTAATTATCATAAGAAGCCAACTCCAGAAACCCCAAAACCAGTGAAAAAACTCCATCCTTCATATTCTGTTTCTCTAGAACAAGTCCTACTACCAAAATCCGTATTAGTCAGGTTTCTCTTAGAGGGACAGAACTAATAGAATATAAAGGGGAGTTTAATAGGTAGTATTAACTCATATAATCACAAGGTCCTACAATAGGCCATCTCCAAACTGAGGAGCAAGGAAGCCAAAGCTTCCTTTGAGTCCCAAAACTGAAAAACTTGAAGTCTGATGTTCAAGGGCAGGAAGCATCCAGCAAGTGAGAAAGATGTAGGCTAAGACTCTAAGCCAATGTAACTGTTTCACATTTTTCTGCCTGATTAAAATTCTAACCATACTGGTAACTAATTAGATGATACCCACCCAGATTAAGGGTGTGTCCGCCTTTACTAGCTCACTGACTCAAATGTTAATCTCTTTTGGCAACACCCTCACTGACACACCCAGGATGAATACTTTGTATCCTTCAATCCAATCAAGTTGACACTCTGAATTAACCATCACACTCGGTAATCCAGACCTTTGTCGATAGTGTAAGATTGGTTCAGCCCTCCTGTTTGCCAACTCAGGAGAGGCTGCAAGGGGCAATTCCAGGGAACTAAAAAAAAAAAACCCACAGGTACCTCCAGTAGGGGAGCCAGCTCCCTCTGACCCTGTTCCTCCGGGTCCACCCCAACCTCCCTATCCAGTTTCTCTCTCTTGCTTGCCCCCTCCTAGAAATCCTCATCCTAGACAAACCCCAGTCTCACTCTTACTCCTCCAACAGATGCCTAGTGAATTTGGCCCCAGAGAGATCCAGATAACCTTTTCTCTACGGTACTTAAGACAAATTAAGGGGAATCTTGGCATGTTTTCAGATGAGCCTGAGAGATATACATAGGCTTTCCAGAATTTAACCCAAGTATTTGAACTCTCCTGGAAAGATGTTATGATACTTTTGAATCAAACCCTGACTAACACTGAGAAGCAGGATGATCTGTAAGCAGCAGAGAGATTTGGGGATGAGATTTGTGCCGCATATAGTGCTTTACCCAACTGGAAAAGAAGCAGTACCATTGGGTGACCCTAAAAGGGATCTCAAAATGATAAGATGAGAAAATAGGAGACATATCCAGGTGTGCATAATTGCAGGGCCTACATAGTACGAGAACTAAGCCTCTCAATTATACCAAGCTATTCATAATATACCAAGGATTTGATGAGAATTCTACTGCCTTTGTGGAAAGGCTAAAGAGGACTTGGTAAAGCACACCTCTCTATGTTCTAATTCAGCAGAGGGAGAACTAATCCTAAAGGAAAAATGCATTACTCAGGCAGCCTCTGCTATGAGGAGGAAATTGCAGAAACAGTCCTTGGGACCAGATAGTACTTTAGGAAACTTCCTGAAGGTGGCCACATTGGTCTTCTATAATAGAGATAGGGAGGCCTAGGAGAGAGAGGAGACACAGGAAAGAGACAGAGGCTTTAACAGCCACCATGCAAGCCCACAAACTCCAGAACCCCTGAGGTGCCCGTGTTAATGCTAGGCAATTAATGTTGCAAGCAAGGGCATCTTAGGAGGGATTGCCCGGGTAGCATGAAGAAGCCACCTTGACCCTGTAACAGGAACCTGGAAGCTGGACTATCCCCAGGGATTCTGGTCACCAGATCCAAAACCAATCTTGTAATGGTCCAGCAGGACTGATGGTTCCGCTCCTCTCCCTAGCTCTGATAGCCCAGACCACCATTATTATCTAGGAGTCCTGAATAATTCCGGAAGCCAAAGGGAGGAAAGTAGATCTCCTTCTGAACTAGGCTGGTCTCTCAGTTTTTCTCTCCAATCTGGCCCCCACTCTTCTCTCTTAGGAGGACTCTGAGGGCTGTATCAGGAAGGCCTTTAACCCAATTTTATTCCAAACCCCTTAGTTGTAGTGGGGGAGACCTGTGTTCACCCACAACTCTCTAATTATACCTGAAAGCCCAACTCCTCTGTTGGGCAGCGATATTCTAGCCCACAAGGGGACCACCAGACTGATGGCTCCAGGACAAACTATTTGTCTTCCCCTAGTGGAGACCAATATAAACCCAGAAGTCTGAGCAATTCAAGGGAAAATTGGCTGAGACACAACCGTCATACTGGTCTGGATCCACCTTAAGAATCCCCACCTCCTTTCATAAGCAGAAACAACATCCCCTAAAATCAGAAGTAAGAAAATGACTAGAAGCAATTATTGACAACTTAAGATTTCAGAGCCTCCTCAAACCCTGCAACAGCCCTTGTAATACCCCAATACTAGGGTTACAAAAACCCACTGGAGAATGGAGACTAGTTCAGGACCTCTGCCTCATTAATGAGGCTGTGGGGCTCCAGTTCACCTGGTGGTTCTCAGTCCGTATACCTTGTAGCTCAAATACCTGAGGGAACTGAATGGTTCACAGTTTTGGACCTAAAGGATGCCTTCTTCTTCATATATTATACCCCAGCTTTCAATATTTGTTTGCATTTGAGGATCCCTTTAACCAAACCACCCAGTTAACCTAGATAATGTTACCTCAGGGATTCCAAGACAGCCCCCACGTGTTTGCGCAGGCATTGTCAAGAGATCTCTTCAAGTTTCTTTTTCCTCAGGTTGAAATTCTATAATACATAGATGACATTCTTTTCAGGAAGGCAGTCAGGCTCTTCTTAATTTTCCAGCCAGCAGAGGATATAAGGTTTCAAAACCTAAAGCACAGCTCTGTCAGACGTCAGTGAAGTACCTAGGCCTGGTCTTGTCAGAGGGGAGCAGGGCACTGAGTGAGAAAAATTTAAGCCCATCTCTTCAAGCAACTGAGGAGATTCTTGGGCATTGCAGGATTCTGCAAACTGTGGATACCTGGGTATGGTGAAATCATTTATCCTTTATATCACCTAATAAAGGAGACTCAGGCAACTAAAATTCACTGTTTAATTTGGGAAGTGAAGGCTAGAAACCCACTAAACAAGCCTTGCGTAAGGCACCAGCCCTTTGTCTCCCCATAGGAAAGATGTTTAATCGTTGTGCTTCAAAAAGAAACGGAATGGCCCTGGGAGATCTAATCTAGGCCTAGAATTTAGCCCAGCAGCCTGTAGACTACCTACGGAAGGAGCTTCATTTGGTAGCCAAAAGATGGCCAGCCTACCTCCAAGCAATTGCAACAGGTAGGCTTACTGAAACAGGAGGCTGCTAAGTTAACCATGGTGAATAACTTAACTGTTGACAATCTGCATAATGTGGCAGGACTGCTGTCTTCTAAGAGAAGTTTCTGGCTAATGGACAACCACCTCCTCAGGTATCAAGTTCTGCTATTAGAGGGTTCTTCAGTCCAATTAAGAATCTACCTTTCCCAAATCCAGCCACCTTCCTCCCAGAGGAACCTGGGGAGCTTGAACACGACTGTGAACAGATAGTACAAATCAATATGGCAAAAGAAGACCTGGGGAAACCCCCTGAGAGAACCCAGACTGGATTCTCTGCAGATGGAATTCTTTTGTAGAATGAGGGATCATAAAGCAGGGAGTGCTATAGTTACTGTGAATTATATTGTTGAGAGAGTGTCTCTCGCCGCTACCACAAGTGCTCAATTAGCTGAACTAATTACCCACACAAGGGTGCTCAAATTAAGCAAAGGGAAAGCAGTTAACATTTATACGGATTCTAAGTATGCTTTCCTCGTCCTCTATGCCCATGCTGCTATCTGGAAAAAGAGGAGCTTTCTCACAGCTAATGGGTCTCCCATTAAATACCACAAGAAAATCAGTAGAGTATTACCCTTGGTTTTCCTACCACAGGAAGTGGCAGGAATACATTGTAAAGGCCACCAAAATGGGGTGGATGAAGTAGCTGAGAGAAATTGCTTGGCAGATGAAGCAGTTTCTGATCCACTTGAGGTAACACTGATCTGGGTGGGCCCCATAATAGAAATAAAACCTCAATATTATCCTGCAGAAATAGAATAGGCCACCTCTCAAGGATGTATCTTTCAGTCCTCAGGATGACTACAATCAGAGGATGGCAAGCATCATCTCCTGGTGGCCAACTAATTGAAAGTTCTTAAAACCCTTCACCAGGATTCTACCTAGGTAAGAATAAAACCTATCAATTGGCCCAGAGAGTGTTCTAAGGTAAAAACCTGATACAAATGGTTAAACAGGTCATTAATGTTTGCAAGACCTGCCTTAAACATCATCCTCTCAACTGAAGACCTCTTCTCCCAGGAGCCCAAAGGACAGGGTGCTACTTGGGGGAAGACTGGCAAATGGATTTCACCCATATTCCACATAACAGGGACATTCAGTACCTCCTAGTATGGATAGATACCTTCACTAACTAGGTAGAAGCATTTCCATGTTGGACAGAAAAAGCCTCTGAGGTGATAAAACTACTAATTAATGCCATCATTTAACACTTTGGACTTCCTAAGTACCTTTACAGCAATAATAGCCCCTTATTCAAGGCAGCTGTCACCGAGGGGATCTCAAAGTCACTAGGCATACAGTGCTATCTTCACCGTGCTTGGAGACCACAATGCTCAGGAAAGGTAGAAAAGATAAACGATGTTATCAAAGGGCACCTCAGGAAAGTGTTTCAGGAGACTCATCTTCCCTGGACTGTCCTTCTCATCATAGGTTTCCTACCTATTAGAAACACCCCTTCAAAGCTAGGCTTGAGTCTTTTTGAAATGATGTATGGATGGCCTTTCCTTTCCAATGATTTCTTGCTAGACCAGGAAACCTCTGATTTGATTAAACAGATAATTTCTTTGGCTCATTTCCAACATGAACTGAAACAACTGTTGGAGGCCCAATCCTAGGAACTAGGGCCACCTTTACTCAACCCAGGAGAACTGGTCCTGGTTAAAGTACTTCCTTCCCTTTCTTCCTCTATAAGCCCACTTTGGGAGGGGCCTTATATTATACTTCTTTCTACTCTTATGGCAGCGAAGCTCACTGGAATAGATTATTGGATTCATTATAACCAAGTAAAGACCTGGGGCTATGATTAAGTTACCTTCATCAACACAGAAAAGCACCCAAAGTACCAATGTGAAGAGATCAGGGACCTCAAGCTAAAAATTACAAAATATAAGTTCATAATCGAACTTCCATGGATATTCTCTGTATAGTCTTGTTTATGCTTGGTGTTCTTACCTTCGTTCTGTTCTAACCAAAGACCTGTTAATCCTGAATGCCATGGGAATACCTAATCTACTCCCCTAAACTGTTATCTCTTTTCTAAACACAATTGGCCCCATATACAGTTTAATTTATTCCACCAGGGTGAAACAGTTTGGGGCACAATATTGCTTTCAGAAGAAGTAGTATATTTTACTTTTTATTTCTGTCATCTTTGGAACTAGATTCTCTCCTTTTAACCTCTTTTTGTGTAACACACATATTTAATCCATGCATACTTAACCTTGTAAAACTTGTTTCTTTTCAACTACAGGCCATCAAACTCCAAACAGTTAGGCATCCGGGACCCAGATGATGCTCCCTTTTGCTGAGGACCCTTAAATAAACCACTGGGAGGAATCTGACTGTCATTCTCCCCAAAACAATGCCCCCTGTCAGCAGGAAGTAGCTAAGATAGGTAATCATCTGCAGTCTAACCGCAGTTAGATGTGCCTCTTCAGGGGCGGGGGTGGGGAATGATACAATGATAGAGGCAGGAGGCAGAGAAATTCTAGGCAGACAGGGGTTGGTCCCTGGCAAAAGCCCCACCCTCAAGCTGAAAGGCCTGAGACCACTGTCCAAAGTGAGAACTTATTCCCCTGTTTTTCGGTTCAAATGTTGCCTTTTCCTAAACCACCCATGACCAATTCTGCCTCCATCCTATGACTAAAAGGACCCCCAGGCTCAGCTGGCACAGAGAAGAAGCATCTGGACATCAGGACTATGGCTGGACGTCAGAGAGAAGTGGCTTGACTTCAGAGGGACAGCTTGACGTGTAACTTTGGAGAAGAATCCAGCCAGAGATGGTCTGGCTTCAGGGAAAGATCATCCTCCCACCCCATTGCCTTTTCAGCTCCCTTTCATGTTGAGAGCCATTTTATCCAGCAATAAAATCCCCACATTTATCATCCTTCAATTTGTTCATGCAACCACATTTCTCCTGGATGCAGGACAAGAGCGTGGGAGCCCCAAGTGCAGATATAAAAGGCCCACTGAGCTGTTAAACAGTTAAGCCATTTGTGGACTGTAGAGCTCAACGAGCACTGTAACACACTCTCTGGGGCTTCAGGGGTCACAGGCACAACCCCCAGACACTGCCACAGGGTCCACAGGGAGTTCGTTCTAGCTGGTGTCCAAAAGCACTCATCTCAGCTCTTGCACCCACTCACCTGCACACTCCTTCCCATGAGTGGTGAAATGCATCTGGTCTAAATGAGTGGAATTTGTTCCTGCCAACACTGAAGTGGCCAGCTGGTTCCAGTGCTCATGTACTCCAACTCCTACCTTATTTGTTTGTACATTCCCCCCCGTGAGGAGCAAAAGGGTCATGGAAATACCCTGCTTCACTTGCAAATATTAATTAAATTAAAGCAGGATTAACTGTAACAATATCAGGTAAAGTAGCTCCCAGAGCAAACAAAATGATCGGAGAGAGATATAAGTATTACATAATGATATGCCTGTCTATCAGTGAGACATATCAATTCTAAATGTGTACAATCCAATTAACAGAAACGTAAAAGATATTAAGCAAAAATTGATAGAATTGAAATGATAAATAGAAAACTCCACAATTATTATTTGATATTTTAATGCCCATCTCAACAATTAATAGAGCAAGTACACTGTCAATCATTATGAATATAAAACGCCACAATTTCATGAACCAACAGGATGTATTCAATGTGTATAAACAGAACCCATCAACCATATTAAAATATTCGACATTAGTAGTCATTAGGGAATTGCAAGTTAAAACACAGTGAGAAATCGTTACACACCATTGGATCAGCAAAAGTAAAAGAGAAAGAGAAAGGAAGAAATATGATAACACACCAAATGCTGAAGAGAATATGGAGAAACCAGATGTCTGATATATCTTTGTAAGAATGTAAATGGTACAGTCATTCTGAAAAACAGCTTGACAGTTTTGCAAGAGAAGAAACATACGTTCACCACACAATTCAGTAATTTTTCTCTTGGCCTTTTAGCTTAAAGACATAAAAACTGTGTCCACACAAAAGCTTGTTCATAATTGTTTGTAGCAGTTTTATTTGTGTATTAGTCTGTTCTCACACTGTGCCTCACAATCATGGCTGAAGACTAATGAGCAAAGTCATGTCCTATATGGTGGCAGGCAAGAGAATTTGTGCAGGGGAACTCCCCTTTATAAAACCATCAGATCTCATAAGACTTATTCACTATCATGAGAACAGCATGGAAATGATCCACCTCCATTACTCAGTTACTTCCCACTGGGTCCCTTCCATGACATGTGGAAATTGTGGGAGCTGCAATTCAATATGAGATTTAGGTGGGGACACAGCCAAACCATATCATTCTGCCCCAGCCCCTCCAAAACTACATGTCATCACATTTCAAAACCAATCATGCCTTCTCAACAGTTTCCCAAAGTCTTAGTTTATTTCAGCATTAACTCAAAAGTTCACAGTCCAAAGTCTCATCTGAGACAAGGCAAAATCTTATCACCTATGAGCCTGCAAAATCAAAAGCAAGTTAGTTACTTCCTACATATGATGGGGGTACAGACATTGGGTAAATACACCCATTCCAAATGGAAGAGACTGGCCAACATGAAGGAACTACAGGACCCATGCAAATCCAAAATCCGGTGGGGCTGTCAAATCTTAAAGCTCTGAAATGAGCTACATAAGATATATGAACTAATATCATATATGTATATATAATAGTATATACGTATATCCTATTAGTTCTGCTCCCCTAAGAGGACCCTGACTAATACAGATTTTGGTACCAGGAGTGTTTCTAGAGGAGCACAATATTAAGAATGGAGTTCTTTTGTTGGTTTTGGGGTTTCCGTACTTGGCTGCTTAATATATAAATATAAATACATATATTTATATATATATATGTATATACATACACATATAAATATATATATATATATTGTGTGTGTGTGTGTGTGTATATATATATGAGTTAGTTAAGTATTAACTTATATGATCACAAAGTCACACAATAGGCTGTCTGCAAGCTGAGGAGCAAGGAGAGCCAGTCTGTGTCACAAAACTGAAGAACTTGGAGTCCGATGGAGTCTGATGTTCGACAGCAGGAAGCATCCAGCACAGGAGAAAGATGTAGGCTGGGAGGCTGGGCTCATCTCTCCTCTTCACATTTTTCTGCCTGCTCTATATCTCTGGTGGCTGATTAGATGGTGCTCACTCAGCTAAGAGTGGATCTGCCCTCCCCAGTCCACTGACTCAATCTCTTTTGGCAACACTCTCAAAGACACACCCAGGATCAATACTTTGTATCCTTCAATCCAATCAAGTTGACACTCTGTATTAACCATCATATATATATATATATATATATATATATATACACACACACACACACATATATATGTATATATGTGTGTGTGTGTGTTTGTTTCATATATGTGAAACATATGTCTGTTTCATATATATACATATATATGTTTGTTTCAATGAAACAAGATATTTGTATCTTGAGGCATGATGCAACCAGAAGACATAATCATCCTTCTTCTCATCAGCTACGTGAGGGTTTAGGACTTCAAAGATAATATAAATGAAGGAAAGAGTTCTAGAAAACAGGAAAAAAGAATTGAAAAATAAAATATTCCAAGGATGGTTATTTGTGAATGAGGATAATATATAATTCACATTCACTGAGTTGATAATAACAATTTTAGTGGTCCCTCTAAATGACCTAATCATCACAGGTAGAGCATTCATAATCTAAGAATCCAAAACCTGAAATGCTCTAAAATCTGAAGGTTTTAGAGCACTGATACGATACCACAAGTAGAGTAATTCACACCTGGCCTCATGTGACAGGTCACAGTCAAAATTCGGGTGCACAAAAGTTTATTCGGCACTCCCAAGGGATAACAGGCTCTCCTGGCCCCCTTCAGCTGTGATATATATATCTTTTTCATGCAAGTCCAGATTTCCCCACACAAGTCACCCACAAAGGGTAATGAAATGGCACATGTGCAGGCCAGATGCACCAGACACAGGTTTCCCGCAATGTCCCAAAAGAAGCCAACACCTATGTGCATTACTCACTGCTTTTATTATTTTCTTTGTTTATGCATATTTTCTTTCTGTGCTGTAAATATATTGTTCACAATGTAAAAAAGGTCTGCAGATGCTCGAACAGGTAATAAAGATAAGAAAAAGAAGAGGCACTTTTGTTTATCTACAGCACAGAAAGTCAACCTGTTAGAGAAACTAGCAGTATAGATGTGAAACATCTTACAGAAGAGTATACTGTGGGAATGGCCATCACATATAAGAAATAAAGAATCAGAAGGATAAACTGTTAAAGTTCTGTGCTGAAAGTGAAAGAAATTAAAGAATAACATAAAAACACTGCATAAAGCTAGAAATGAAGATTTTGATTATGTACTGAGTGAGTGGATTCATCAGCATTGCAATGAATACATGCCACTTAATGGTGGGCTAACCAGGAAACAAGCAAAGATCTGTTGAGATGAAATGAAAATTAAAAGGAACTGAATATTCGACAGGCTTGTTGCAGAAATTTAGGAAAGACATGACATTAATTATTTCTAAAATTTGTGGTAAAGCATCTGCTGATCATGAAGCAGTTAGAAATTCATTGATGAATTTGCCAAACTCATTACTGATGAAAATATGACACCAGAAGAAGTCCATAAGGTTGACAAAACATTACTGTTTAAGCATTATTGCCCAGAAAGACACTGACTACAACTGATGAGTCAGCACCTCATCATTGTTAAGAATCAAGGATGCCAAGGACAGAATAACTGTGCTGGGATGTGCTATTGCAGCTGGCTTGCATAAGTGTAAACTTGCTGTGATAGACAAAAGCTTGTACCCTTGCTGTTTTCAAGGAATTAATTTCTTACCAGTCCATTATTATACTAATAAAATTATGAATTACCAGGGACATCTTTTCTAATTGGTTTCAGAAATATTTTGTACCAGTGACTTGTGCTCACAGCAGGAAGGCTAGACTGGCTGAAAAAGGAAAGATTTTGCTATTCCTTGACAGCTGTTTTGTTCATCTTCCAGTGAAATTCTCATAAAAGATAATGTGTATAAGCCTGGGTGTGGTGGGTCACACTTGTAATCCCAATACTTTGGGAAGCTGAGGAGGGTGGATCATTTGAGGTCAGGAGTTCCAGACCAGCCTGGCCAACATGGTGAAACCCTGTGTCTACTAAAAATACAAAAAATTAGCCAGGCATGGTGGTGGGCATCAGTAATCCCAGCTACTCAGGAGGTGGAGGCAGAATTGCTAGAACACAGGAGGCAGAGGTTGCAGTTAGCCAGGATTGTGAAATTGCATTCCAGCCTGGGCAACAAAAGCTAAACTCTGTCTCATAATAATAATAATAATAATAATACGGTTTAGGCCATGTACTTTTCCCCACAATGTGACTTTAGTAATTCAACCATGTGACCAGGTATTCTTGGATCCATGAAGAGAAATACAACACTACCAGCAGTGAACAGAAGCAAGGGTGTGGAAGGTTTTCAAACAGAGTTTAGAATGAAGGATACTATTGCTAACACTTGGAACACAGTTGACTAAAGACGTATTATGCATGCCTAGCACAACCTCTGGCCTATGTCTATGTTCAGTGATGATGGTGAACAAAGTCGTGATATGAAGGATTCTGTCTGTGAAGTGAGAAAAAACATGAGGTCTGAATTTTTTTCATATATGAATATATACCTTCAGAATGTGTCAGTAAGCTGGGAGAAATGTATATTTAATCATTTTTTGACATTGATAATGAAATTTCAGTTCATTTATTGACCAATGGTGAAATAGCCAAAATGGTTCTGAATCAAAGTGACCATGATAAGAGTGACGATGAAGATAAAAAACTGCCTATGGACTACATGGTGAAAATGTGTAATGGACTTATTGCGGGACTAAAGCAGCATTCAATCATAATAGAACAAGGAATACAGCAATTTATAAAATCAAAGAGAGACTTCTAAGACAAAAACTATTGCTAATGAGGCAGATGACTCTGGAGGAAACATTTTAAAAAGCCATCCAGCAGAATGGCTCCTCTTCCTTAAAGTTTTCACTTCTGGGTCCCTCAACTACTCCTGATGTTGCTTCTCACCAGAAGACACACACACTAACATACAAAAACAAAGCAGTGTGGAGTAACCTGTTAATCAAAAAACACTGTTGCAGCTGGAGACTCAAAGCTGCCATTGTTTGTTGTAGCTGTTCTTTAACAACTGATACAGCTATTCTGGTATTTTACCGTGTGCTAAATTACCCTGAACATGTTATTTTTTCACTGTATTAATACATCATATTTTTCATTGTTAAGTGTATATGTATGAATAAGTTTAAGAAAATTATTGCTAATTGGTAGCATATAAATTTATAGTCAGGAATAATGGTGATGCCAAACAATTGCAGATTGTCCACATGGATGGCTGAGATAGTGACACCTTTGCTTTCTAATGATTCAATGCACACAAACTTCATTTTATGCACAAAATTATTTATTTTTATTTTTATTTTATTTGTTTCCATCCAATTGAGTTAAAGATTATTTAAAATATTTTATAAAATACATGCATTTATATTTATATTTAAGTATATGCATTTATATTTATATATACAATCGTGTAACATATATGCATTTATAATTTAATTGGGTCTATGATATGATGGGTAGATAAAAAAGAATCAATTATCAACTCCATCAGGCTGTGTGTATAAGGTACATATGAAATATAAACAAATTTTGTGTTTAGACTTGAGTCCCATCCCCAAGATATCCCATTATGTAAATATAAATATTCCAAAATTCAAAACATCCAAAAACAGAAACATTTCTGGTCCCAAGAATGTAAGATTAAGAGGACTTAACCTGTACTGATTTGGACGATAGGCTTGTGTATTCAGATTACATATTTTTTTTTCACCTTCGTGTTCTGCAGTTCACCATCCAGTTGTGCATGTGTATGTACGTACAACATAAGCATTCATAACATTTTACATGATGAAATCAATATCCCATATTTACTACGGAATATAATATTCCACAAAGTATAGCATTGGGTCCTATATGGAAGCATTCAAGATGTTTTTTGCAGTTATTGTTGTGGCTGATGATGATGATGATATTCATGTGGGCTGATTAAAAGCAAATCCCATTCCTCAGACATTCACTGTTCTCATCAGGATACAAAAGCCTTAAAATAACTACACAGGGTCACACTGCAAACTGTTTGGCATGGTTATATCAACTGTGAACTTTATGCCAGTCTTGGCAGTTGAATCTACTTCTACAGTGGTTGCTATGGTAAGTAATTATGGATTTTTTTTTCATATTAAATGAAAAGGGAGTTAAATAATAGAAAGGACTGCATAAAATGGTCACAGATATGAAAGCTAATGTTAAAGTTCTGGGGCATAAAAATGCAGTTTGAATAGGCACTGATTCACAAGACTATTTTAACCTAAAGACTTTCCTACCACTTATGAAGGAATCAACACAATACTCAGACCCACAGTTTAAATGAAATATAGAGACAGCTAGAGGTGAAAAAAGTTATTTAAGGCACAGACAGTGCTCAAAAGCCTCAGAATCTATCTCACTAACACAGCACAGGGTATAAGAGAATGAAACCAAAGAGTATTGAAGTGCTGAGGCCTCAATATGTGACTGTGTATTCAAGAATCAGTTCTAGGTATAACTGAGATTCTGAAACTTTCTTCATATAATAAGTATCACTTTTAATAATGTTTTCAAGGTGGATTGCAACCCTCATTTACCAGCCACTATCAATCCAAGACCATTGTGGAGTTTCCAGATTACAACTGTCAAGATCTGTCTCAGTTGGTTGCATAGCACCTATTATTTAGATATGGGGCAAGGCCATCTTCTGGAATAGAAATGACTTTCTATTATTAAGGGCCAATAAAAATAAATATAGAGAAATGAATGACAGAAAGAACATTCAGCTGACAATACAGGGCATGGGAAACTGATAATTTAATAATGCAGACAGGAAATAAAACCTTCAAAACTCTTTCCTTTTAAATCAGAATTTCATTAATAGTATTTTCTTCTTATACTTGTAACATTTCATTAATATCAACAAGTCAAGCCTTATTTATTTAGACAGTAGTTATTTGCCTAATATCTCAATGTAAAAAAAGTCAGTGCTTATGGGTGACAAAGTAAATATATAGTCTCATGCAAGCATCAGAAAGCTGGGAATAGAGTTGTAGTGCCTATAACAAACTGGAAATGTTTATGCAACCTAAAGTCATTCATATTCAGTGTATTTTGCAGAAGTTCTTCTGGCAAAATAAGCACATTCAAAAATCTAAATTTCTGTGGGCCACACATTTTGCTAGTTCTGGTAAATCATGTGGCTAAGTGGGCGATAGCCCCCTTTCCTCCTTTCTTCCCTTTGAGGTGGTCAGCCATGCCTAACTAATTCTTCTATCAGATTACACCCTCATTGTGTAGCCTCCTACCCAACTCTATTTTTTATCCTATCATTTACCAGAATCTAACATTACATGATATTTGTGTTTTCTATTTTGCCTATTTTTAGTCTTTCCTATTGAAAAACAAGCTTTCTGAGTATAAGGACTTTTGTTGTCTCTGCTTTGTCCTAAACAATTAGAACAATTTGGGGGTCACATCAGGTGCTTAATAAATCTCTGTTAATTTAATTTTTTAATAGGAAATAATTATTAGACATATTTAAAATGCAAATTACAAACTAGAGAGCACGCATGTGTCCAATTTTAAGTAGTAGATGTTTTATTGAGCTTCTGAAAATAGCTGTTCCTCAAAAAATACCTAAAACAAAAAGGCTGAAGTTTATTCTTTAACTGTTAAGTAGATTTCCTCACTATAAGGAATACAGTATATGTAAGAAACCTTATTCCTTAAAACTAGTTCCTTAACATTAGTTCAAGTTAGTAGAAAATACTAATTATTGGCACTAATACAAAATAAAATTAAATGGAAGACACAGACCTTCTGTTAAATTACTTCCTAGCATAAATTATGAGATCAATCCTAGTAATCAGAACAACTGCCTAAAATAATATAAATTTATTTTTGATCAGAAGTTATAAAATAAGCTATGCTATTTGTATTTGGTTGATATTAAACATATGATCTTTGAAAAGATTAAGAAAAAGGAGGTAATCAGGGTAGATTAAAATAGACATAAGTTAGATTCCAAATTTACTGTGATTCACAGCTTGCAAAATTAACTAATAATATGCCACTTTCATGTCTAAGTAGCAATGCTTTTTCCGGTTAGAGTCATACTGAAATTTATTTATTTCTCTTTTTCTCTCTGCTTCTCCTTTCTCACTTCATTTCTCTGCTTCTCCTTTCTCACTTCATTTCTGCCTTGCTTTTCCTGCCACCATCCCTGCCTTCCTTCTCTCCTTCCTTCATCCCTTATTTCTGTTCTCTCTCTCTCAAAAATCTTTCTTTCTGAAGACATACAACATACTCATCTTCCACTGGCTATACAGTCACTTTAGGGGGAAAGGCCCGGCTCTTGGAGTGGGACTTGTGGCTGAGTAGTGGTGACAGCGACTAAGTAACCACACACATTTAATTCAGGGTTAAACATTCAAAAGCTCATTGTTGTCACTAACCTAATTTATATTCTCCTAGTAGTCTAATTTCATAAGCAACAAAAGAAATATTTTTATCTATTTCCTAGATATATACATTTGTTATTTAATTAGATCCATGGTATGATTGGTAGATGAAAAAGAATCAGTTATCAACTCTTTCAAACCTCAGTAATTGTTCTCAAACTTTGTACTACATAAACTTCTGTTCATTGATAGATCATCAGGCTCATACATGTGAAATAACCCAATTCAAAAAAAAAATAAACAAAAATAAACTTCTGTTCAAACATTTGCATAATCCTCAATTTTTTTAGGAAGCAAGGCAAATATTTTAGTGTTTTTATTTCAAAAATTTCCTTTTAATATTCCATTTAATTGCTATATAGAATCATAATTTCACTGATTTTAATTTCTGGTTGGTTGATGAATATCTTCAATACGGTTAATTTTACAGTTTAATGAAGTTTGACAAGCATATTCCCCTATCTAACTCACAGTCTAATCTGGGTGTAAAACATTTTCATTATCTAAGAAAATGTCTTTGTTCATACTTCCAATCTGTCTTCTCTCTTTGACCCCAAATACAACTTGCTGAATTTCTATCATGATAAACTTTGCCCAACTGTGAATTTCATAGAATTAAATCATACTGATACACATTTTTAATATCCACCTTGTTTTACTCCACATCTTTTCAGATTTATTCATGTTGTTGAGAGCAAAAGTAATCTTTTTCTAGTCAATTAGTTATTAATATTAAGTTCTATGAATATGCCCCATTTGTTTATCCATTCAGCTAATAATAGACATTGGGTTCCTTTAAATTCTGTGACTATTAAAAACAAAATTATTATTAAAATATTGTGAAGGTCTTTCCGTGTATGTAAATTTTAATTTCACTTGGAAGAATGATTGAGAATGGTCTTGTTGGTTAGTAGATGTTGATTTTTTTAAAGTGGATTAAAATAGAGTTCTCTAATAAGGCTGTGAAATTTTACACTCTCACTGAAATATATAAGATTTGCAGTTGCTCCACATCTTTGCCAACATATGTCTTTTTGTCAATATTCTAAGTTTTATAATATTGGCTTATTTGTGAATGTGAAGTGGTACCTAATTGTGATTAATTGTGATGTGAGTTTATATTTGGCCAGTGTCTTCTTTTGAGTACTTGTTTCATTAGTTCAACAGTCAGTACAGTATTTTCATTTCTCAAGTATTTACATGAGTCTTTTTTTTTTTGAGATGGAGTCTCACTCTGTCAACCAGGCTGGAGTGCAGTGGTGCTCTCAGCTCACTCGCAACCTCTGCCTCATGGGTTCAAGCGATTCTCTTGCCTCAGCCTCCTAAGTAGCTAGATTACAGGCACCTGACACCACACCTGGTTAATTTTTGTATTTTTAGTAGAAATGGGGCTTTGTCATGTTGGCCAGGCTGGTCTCGAATTCCTGACCTTAGGTGATTCACCGAACTCAGCCTCCCAATGTGCTGAGATTATAGGCGTGAGCCACCTCGCCTGGCCCTTTTGTTCATTTTTTAACATTTGACTATTTGGTTGCCCATATTATTTTGTTATGGGAGTTTATTGAATACCTTAGGTACATTTTATTTGTCAAATGTACATATTCCTTATATGCTCTTAACTCAATTCAATTTCAGAATGCTGTTTTTTGATGAGCAGGTTTTATTTCATGTGACTACTGTTTTAATGTAAGTCTTGTAAAAAATATTTTGCTCATATCAAGGCCATGAGGATATTCTCCCATAACTCCCATGAGAAACTTTTTATACTAACTCATAGTTTCAGATCTAGTGTCCAACTTAAATAAATTTTTATGTTTGGTGTGAGATAGAGGTTGAAGAGGTTTTTTTCCTTTCCACATAGCTATTTAAAAGTTTTACCAGAGTTTCTTGAAAAGACTATTATAACCCAGTGAATAGTTTTGGCATGTTTGTAGAAAATCAACCGTATATCTACTTCTTACCTTTCTATCAAGTCCATTAATTGATTTGTCTATCCTTACATGGATACCATGTTAATTGCTACATTAAAAAAAACCCTTATAAAAACGCCATGTAACTCATCCAACTTTGTTCTTTTTCAAAAATTTTTGGCAACTCTTGGTCCTTTGCATTTCATAATAATAATTTTAAATTAACTGTATTTATATGGGAAATAAGATATCAGTATATTGACTGGAATTGTAATGAAACTATGGCTCAACTTGAAGAGCACTGACTTCACATTGAGTTTTTAAATCTAAGATTACATTATGGAACTCCATTTATTTAGATATTTTAAAATTCCTCTCAGCAATGCTTAGTAGTTTTCATTTTATGCTTCTCACACGCTTTTTGCAATCTACCCATCTGAAAGAGGGCTAATGACCAGAATCTACAAAGAATTTAAACATATTTATAAGAAAAAAAAGTGGGCATCAAAATGTAGGTGAAGGATATGAACAAACATTTTTCAAAAGAAGACATTTATGCAGCCAACAAACATATGAAAAAAAAACTCACCATCACTGGTCATTAAAGAAATGCAAATCAAAACCACATCGAGATACAATCTCACACCAGTTAGAATGGTGATCATTAAAAAATCAGGAGACAACAGATGCTGGAGAGGACGTGGAGAAATAGGAACACTTTTACACTGCTGGGAGTGTAAATTAGTTCAACCATTGTGGAAGACAGTGTGGCGATTCCTCAAGGATCTAGAAATAGAAATTCCATTTGACCCAGCAATCTCATTACTGGGTATATACCCAAAAGATTATAAAACATTCTATTATAAAGACACATGCACACATATGTTTATTGCAGTACTGTTTACAATAGCAGAGACTTGGAACGAACCCAACTGCCCATCAATGATAGACTGGATTAAAAAAATGTGGCACATATACAACATGGAATACTATGCAGCCATAAAGAAGGAGGAGTTCATGTCCTTTGCAGGAACATGGATGAAGCTAGAAACTATCATTCTCAGGAAACTTACACAAGAACAGAAAACCAAACAACTGATGTTCTAACTCATAAGTGGGTGTTGAACAATGAGAACACATGGACACAGCAGGGGGAACATCACACACCAGGGTCTGTTGAGGGGTAGGGGGCTAGGGGTGGGACAGCAGGGGGTGGGGGAATTGAGGAGGAATAACATTAGGTGAAATACCTAATGTGGATGACAGGGTGATGGATGCAGCAAACCACCCTGCCATGTGTATACCTATCTAACAAACCTGCATGATCTATGATCTGCACATGTACCCCAGAACTTAAAATATAATAAAAAATGAAAAAACATATATATTCCTAAAGACTTTGTGTTTGTTTTTAATGCTGTTTTAATTATTTTTACATTGTATTTTATAATTTTTCCTTTACATATGTATGATTATTTATTTTTGTTTTGGACTTGTATTTTGCAACCTTGCTATGTTCAAGTATTGGTTTGAATGCATGTGTTTGTGTGTATATCAGATACTTTTGAATTTTCTAATTATGTTGTCTGCACATGAATACAGATTACTTTTTTGTTCCATTTTTACAAATACGTTATTTAGAAATTAACTGAATTTGTAGTCAGTTGTCATATGAAATGACGATAGTCACCTGTTTTTGTTTTGTTCTGTTTTTGATATGATCCAAACATTTTTAATTTGAAGGCAATGATTTTTGTTGTTGTTGTTGTTGCCAAGAGTATATGTTACACGAATATCTTGGAAAGAAATTAGAGGCAGAATAGTAAAGTTTCTATTTAATAAAACAGAATTCATGGATTTTGTAGTGACTTACATGATTTTGTTTCTGAAGAAAAAATTTCATATACTGTTTCCAGAGACATGCAGATGAGCCCTTTTTTCAGGCTTCAGATCACGACGTGCCAAGGGTTGTTTATTTTCTTTTGTTTTTAAGTGTATATTCTTTTTCTTCTCAGCAATTACTTTTTGATCACTTTTTTATCTTGTTTTACTTCTCTACCTCTATTTCCAGATAAAGTTGGGAAACTCTAAAAACCCAGACACTTATACCTTAACCACCTTTTCAGACCTGTTTAGGCTTTAAACAAGTGAAGTAAAAAAGAAGTGGGCATTTTCTGAGATACAAATATTATTGTCACTACAGTTTTATGCAGCAAGCTCTGCTTACCATCAATCTTTTTTGGTTGAGAACATGTAAGACTGTATCAGTAAAATGAAGAACTGAAGGAAGCAGAGAAGACTTCTGGAAGCAGTGTTAGTGTTCCTCAAAAGTCAGAACAATGGCCTGTTGATAAGAAGACACTCAAGTCAAATTTTTAAGTTGGTTTCTCAAATAATTTTGATACCACTCTGCAAAGTATTTCTAATTTTTGTGAGTAGAATCTTCAATTATTCCTATCGTCTTAAAGCATTACCAAATATAGTCTTTAAGTGGAATATAGTAGGCAGTTTGAAAAAACTATTTGAAGCTAAATATTAAGACTGAAGGACCCCTCCCCAACTCAATCTATGAGGCCAGCATCATCTTGATCCTAAAACATAGCAGAGACACAACCAAAAAAGAAAACTTCAGACCAATATCCTTGATTAACATTGACTCAAAAATTCTCACCAAAATACTGTCAAACCAAATCCAGCAGCACATCAAAAAACTAATTCACCACAATCAAGTAGGCTTTATCCCCAGGATGCAAGGTTGGTTCAACATATGCAAATCCATAAATGTGATTCGTCACATAAACAAAACTGAAGACAAAAAACACATTATCTCAATAGGTGCAGAAAAGACTTTCAATAAAATTTAGCATGTCTTCATGTTAAAAATTCTCACTAAACTAGGAATCTCAAAATAAGAAGAGCCATCTATGACAAACCCACAGCCAATCACATATTGAATGGGCAGAAACTGGAAGCATTTTCCCTTGAAAACTGGCATAAGACAAGGATTCCCTCTCTCACCACTCCTATTCACCCTAGTAATTGGAATCCTGGCCAGAGCAATAAAGCAAGATAAAGAAATAAAGGCCATCCAGATTGGAAGAGAGAAAGTCAAACTAACCCTGTTAGCAGTTGACATAATTTCTGTATCTCGAAAACCCCATAGTCTCTGCCCAAAATCTTCTTCAGCTGATAAACAACTTCAGCAATGTCTCAGGATGCAAAGTCAATATACAAAACTCACTAGTATGTATACAAATATACACCAACAGCGGTTAATCCAAAAGCCAAATAAGGAACACAATCCCATTTACAACAGCCACAAAAAGAATTAAATATCTCAGAATATAACTAACCAGAGAGGTGAAAGATCTCTACAATGAGAATTTCAAAACATTGCTTAAAGAAATTAGAGAAGACATAAACAACTGAAAAAAATCCCATGTTCATGAACAGTAAGAATCAATATCATTAAAATGGCCATACTGCTCAAAGTAACTTACATATTCAAGGCTTTTTCTATCAAACTACCAATGACATTCTTTACAGAACTAGAAAAAAAAATCTATTTAAAAATTTATATGGAACCAAAAAAAGAGCCTGGATAGCCAACACAATCTTAAGCGAAAAGAATAAAGCTCAAGGCATCAACTTACCTGACTTCAAACTATACTATACAGCTACAGTAACCAACACAGCATCGTACTGGTACAAAATCAGACATATAGACCAATGAAAGAGACTACAGAGCCCAGAAATAAGGCAACACACCAAAGACCATCTGATCTTTGACAAAGCTTACCAAAATCAACAATGGAGAAAAGGACACCATATTCAATAAATGGTGCTGAGATAATTGGCTAGCTATATGGTGAAGATTGAAACTGAATCCCCTTCTTATACCATATATGAAGATCAACTTAAGATGGATTAAAGACTTAAACATAAAATCCCCCAAAATTAAAAAAAAAACCTGGAAGACAACCTAAGCAATACCATCCTGGACATAGTAATGGGCAATGATTTTATGATGTAAACATCAAAAGCAATTGCAAAATAAAGCAAAAATTGACAAATAGAATCTAATTAAAAGCTTTCACAAAGCAAAAGAAAGTATCAATCAATAGAACAAACAGACAACCTACAGAATGAGAGAAAATATTTGCAAACTATGCACCAGGCAAAGGTCTAATATCCAGCATCTGTAAGGTACTTAAACAAATTTACAAAGCAAAAACAAACACCTCCACTAAAAAGTGGGCAAAGGACATGAACAGATACTTTTCAAAAGAAGACATACCTCTAGCCAACAAGCTTATGACAAAAAGCTCAACATCACTGATCATTAAAGAAATGCAAATCAAAACCAAAATAAGATACCATCTCATACTGGTTAGAATGGCTATTACTAAAAAGTTAGAAAATAATAGATGCTAAGGTTGTGGAGAAAGGCGAACTCTTATACACTGTTGGTGGGAGTGTAAATTAGTTCAACCATTGCGAAAAGCAGTATAGTGATTCCTCAAAGAGCTAAAAACAGAACTACCATTCAACACAGCAGTCCCATTACTGGGTATATACTCAAGAATATAAAGCATTCTACCTTAAAGACACATGCACATGAATGTTCATTATAGCACTATTCACAATAGCAGAGACATGCAATCAACCTAATTGCACATCAATGACAGAATGAATAAAGAAAATGTAGCACATGTACACCATGGAATACTATGCAGCCATAAAAAAGAATAAGATCATGTCTTTTGCAGGAATATGGATGAAGTTGGAGGCTACTATTCTTAGCAAACTAGTGCAGGAAAAGAAACCTAATCACCACATGTTCTTACTTGTAAGTGGGAGCTAAATGATGAGACCTCATGAACACAAAGAAGGAAATATCAGACACTGGAGCTTATTTGGGGGACAGCAGAAGTAAAAATAACTTTTGGAGACTAGGCTTAGTACGTGGGTGATGAAATAATCTGTACAACAAACCCCATAATACAAGTTTACCTATATAAGAAACCTGCACATGTACTGCCATCCCTAAAAGTTTTTTTTTAATTAAATAAGAAATCATAAAAAATAATAATAAAATAAATTAAATTTGGATATTTTAAATGGATAGATGTCCATTAAATTAGAAAAATACTTAGAATAAGTGTGAATGTGTGATTTTTAATGTAACTACTAAATAAAATATAATGAATAGACAAGTACATCTCCCTTTTTTTCATGGAGGCTCCATGTTCAAAGCAATTGCTTTTATAATTTCAGCTAAAACTATTTCCCTCTGCTTTGAATATTTGTAAGTTTTTTTAAAAGTTAGTGTCAGCAAGTTAATTAAACTTATACTTGTATACTGGGACATATTTAAATTACTGAGTACAGTATTGCTGCTGCTTCTTTTTCAGTTTAAAATGTATGACTTGGCATTTTAAAGTAAAAATTATGAAGTTATTTGTGGGGAAACTAAAAAAGTTTCACAACTGGCTGAAAAAAAAAACACGAGATAAGTTTAGTGGGGGAATTGGAATCTCCAAAAGACTAACATTTTTCTTCTAATTTTAACAGTCGAAATGCCCTGTTCTAGTCCCTATGAATTTTCATTGCATACTATGCCAGATTATAAAATATTTACTTTTAAAATGAATACTTCCTCTTAAAATGAATTTGTTATATATATTCACTTTCTTATCAATCATCTTGTTACCCAATTAAAATTAGAGTTGTTTGGTTTGAAAACAACACTGATAGCCTCAAGATAACTTTTAAGACTTATTCAGCTTTGTGGGTGGTGCTTTCATGCAAATAAGTAAAAGTGAGTTTTATATTTTGTAGAAGTTTTTGGTCCTATTTTAATACTCTTTGTGTGGCAGTATGTATATGGTCTGTTATTGATCAAGAATCTCATTAAAAACTTTGAAGTTAATACTTTGTGCAACTGTGTTTTGAATAAAGCAATGACAGTATTAAAAATAAACAAAGCCTGGTGCAGTGGCTCATGCCTGTAATCCCACCACTTTGGGAGGCTGATGCAGGTGGAGCATGAGGTCAGGAGTTCAAGACCAGCCTGGCCAACATAGTGAAACCCTGTCTCCACTAAAAATTTAAAAAATCAGCCTGGCGTGGTGGTGGGCACCTACATTCCCAGCTACTTGGGAGGCTGAGGCAGGAGAATCCCTTCAACTCGGGAGGTGGAGGTTGCAGTGAGCCAACATTGTGCCATTGCACTCCAGCCAGGGTGACAGTGGGAGACTCCGTCTCAAAAATAAATAAATAAATATAAATAAAAACAAACAAAATTTTACTAATGTTGATTATTATTCTATTGTTTCTGTTCCTTGTTCTATGTGTGTTTGTGACTGCTGTAATTTCATTTGAAAGTGAATGGCTTCAAATAAATTGAAGATTTATTATTTTTACAAAAACTATTATTAAACAAATGAGTGCTGTTCCATGTAGAATGTAAAATTATGACACGTATGATCAGAGAAGAACAGAGAATTTCACCTTATGAGTCAGCATACTCATTTTGTGGGTAGACTGTAAGCCACTTCAGCTGTTTATTAAGAGAAAAAACACCTAACACATTGCTTAGGCATATTCTAAGAACCATTTAAAACACTTCATCCCAAAGGTTGTTGACATTATACTCATTCTGAAGTTCAAGCTATTAATTTAATGGAATTTGTTACGTAGTTTGATTTAAAAGTCTTTATTTACCCCAATTTTTACCTTATGAAGAACATAAGTAAACAGGATATCTTAAGCAAAACCGATGCCTAAAGCAAAAATTAACAGAAGAGGGTGATATAGACCAAAGCAACAATACATAGCAGCCTAGAATCCAGTCAGTGATAGGATAAACAGCCTCATGTGTTAAATAATGCCTGGAAGAATTCAATATTATTTATAAACAGATTGCCAAAGATTAAGGCCACACATGGACAAGGAAAAAAATATATTTATCTTATGATGTTAAAGTAGGAGACAAGGCATTTTGAAATCAACCAACAAAATACTGATAATGTTGAGGCAATGGCAAATATCTTTAAACATTTGAAGATCTTCAATATGTATGACATTATATTTTTCTAAGTTATTACAAGCTTTTTTAAAAAAATTGATCAACTGATGGCAATTAAGGTCAAATTTGGGTGAATATAAGAAGTTAATATAATCTAGAACTGCCTAACAATGGATTGTAAACTACCTGGTATAAAGAAATGTCCATTATTATGGAGAGGCCAAAGATAACTCTTTAATTTGCAATCCACAGTCCTAGAAGAGATTTTTATTTGAAACGTAAACTCTTAAGTTTTATGAAGTCTTTTTCAATCTTTCATTCTATGTACAAAAGAGTTTAATATTGAACACATTTTTAAAAACACCACATAAATGAGGGTTTTTGTAATATTCATTTATAACCAATTTTTTTTTAATCAAGCCAGATTGGCTGCTTCATACAACTACACGCACACTAACAAACTCTACAGACACAGGCTCTTTGCGTTTTCAAATCACTTGAAGTGGCAAAAGTGTCTTCCCTTCTCAGATTAGAACAGAAAACAAAAGATAAGGGCCATAACTGTCATTCTTTGTAGTGAAATCTCATTTTCAAGCTGTAAAATTAAGAATGTGAGTTTAGCATCCGTGTCAGTGAACAAATTGCTGTCTGCTTTGGACTATAAATCATTTTAGTGTTTTTAAAGTCAATGTAACTATAGTATGAAATGCAGAAATGTGAAGATATTAAACTATTTACTTATTATAAAATACTCCACAAGTAGATTCAATGGAATGTTTACAATAAAAACAAAAACAACATTTAATATTTATATATTCACAGCTGCAGATCTTGTTTCCTCCAGTAAAATTTTACCATTATAAGAATGTGGCTATATAAAAATAAGAATTAAATTAAAATGGAAAGATTTTGTATTTTCTTTAACTAAAATATCTATGAATATGTTTATACTCGTCAAAAAATTATTAAAGGATTTAATTTGATGTCCCTTCCTTCCCAAAGGTTTATCATCAAATTTTATTCGAGTAAAAAGAAAAAAGGAAAAAATGTGTCATTGGCGTTAGCAACAATTTGAAGGTCATAATCATTTCTGAAGGTCAATTTGTTGAACCATAGTTCAGTGCTTTTGCTGTTTGCTGGGGTGAACTGGGTGTTCTGCTGCAGCCTTTCAATTAGGAGTTAACTTGTGAATAATCAAGAAACTTCACAAATACTTCTAAGTTCCACTTTCCTAATCCAAAGGTGTGATAGAGTGCAGTCAACCATGCTGATTCAACTTGGAAAAAGTTATTATCACATAGAAAACATGACGGTCGGCTGAAAGGTGCTGGAACTTTAAAAGCATCAAATGTTCTACTAAATACTATATGCACTTTTCCATTCTTGTGTTTTCTCAAATGGATCATTTGTGCCCTATAGTTGAGCCTCTCCGGTCAGAGGCACCTTTTATTTTCTTAGTGTTAAGAAAATAAAACAGTAAATATTTCCCAAATTTTGTATCATTCCCATATAATTAGCCATGTATTACATTTTTGCCTTTTTTCTCCCTATGGAATCTGTCTACAGACCTTTCTGACAGAGAAGCTTAAGGCTAATGCAGCTTAAGGCTGTATTAAGCTGACTGCCTGGCCTTTCCGCCTCAGGGAATCCAGGACCGATTTATAAACAATGAAACTAATGCAGTTTGGCAGATAAATGGGATCACAAAATTAAAAATTGACAAAAAAAAAAAGATCAGAAGTTAACACGCTGTTGATGTTGAGTTCTTATATTTGCATATTAAAAGAGGGTCTGTTCTTTTGTCTTTCCTTAGAGACATAGAGCTTTTTATTATCATTCATAGTTATAGAAAAGAACTCAGAGGGCTCATAGGTCCGCCAGAATCTTTTTAGTTTGTGCTTAAAGTTCAGATGGCATTTCTGCTATAAAACGGCACCCTGAATAAGCTCAAAAAGTATTCTGGGTGTTAACATGCAAATGAGAAAAACAAGCATAACTCTCTGCTATGTTAATTCTTCACAGAGTATTTCTTTACAAAGGCTATTTCTGAGGTGCTACAACATCCGCAAGTGAGACTGACCATGAGAACTGTAAGATTATAAAACTCTGTGAATGTATAGAACTAAACTTTAGAAGATTCCAGTTTATCTTGTTCTATGTACAGACGTTTGAAAATATTCTGATCACATTAGTGATGTATAGACCAAGGCAAGGCAGATGCTGAAGCAAGAAGAAATTAAACTTTTATTACAAAATAGGCTACAAATTACCTTTAGGTGACTAGTATTGTATACTTGAGGGAAAAAGTTGATAGTGGACTATCAACAAGAGTTTCTAGCATGTCCTATTCTAAAACAGAAGAACAAATCTCATAGCAAGAACTATTACTTCCAATAATTCGTGAATTCATCATCTTTTAGCGTCTCCAGGACTTTATTTGCTGAGGAGCTTTAAACAGTATACTATGCACATTTGGAAAAATGGGAAAAATATTTTAAATGAGGTCCACTTAGAAGCCATTTGCTTTATTAGATAACTGAATTTACTAAAAATTTTAAAGGCATGTTGTATATTCTTCTCCCATGATACCAATTCTTAGTCTTTTCAGTTAATTATTATTTTTATAATTCAGAAAGTGATCATATGAAATTTCTTCTAGTTCCTACTAGTTTAGCTTACAGTTTAGAGAACAGAGAGAGAAAATAATTATTCTCATTTGCTTCTAAACCAGTTTTGCCCTTAAGGTTCCAACATCACTAGGTCCTAAGAATAACACAGAGCAGGAAAATAAAAAGAGAGAGAGAGAGAATGAAAAGGAAGACAGAGAAGGAAGAAAAGGAACAGGAAAAGAAGAAGTAGAATCAGGGTTGCAAAAAGGAGAACATATGAAAGAAGAAAAATGGAACAGTTTATCTTCCTATTTTTTATGTCTATTTTTGATTATTGTTGTGATACTATTCATGAAGCAGCTTTTATATTATGCCTCTAGCCATATTTCAATGCACTCAGTACACTGGTCCTAACCTACATATTCACACAACGACTATGATAATCCTGTATTATTACTCTACTGTAGTCAAGTCGTTACTGAACTGTCCACTTACTTGGTACAGTAAAGCAAACACTGGCACTGAGGTTTGCAGTGAGAGAAAGAAGGGTGTTTATTGCAGGGTGGCAAACAAGGAGAATGTGCAGTTAATGTCTAAGATATGAAGTTCCTTGATGGGTAACAAGTAAGGATTTTTAAAGGCAGGGGTACATTTTAGGAAAGTAGAAGTTATGGGCAAAATCATAAATCAATACATGAAGGTTACACATTGGTTTGGCCCTAACAGGTGGGATATCTTAAAGCAAGGGCTTACAAGTCGTAGGAAAATTCTGAGATTCTTTAATTTGCAATTGGTTAAGGGATTAAGTCTTTGTCTAAAAACCTGGAGTTAGCAGAAAGGAGTATTAGGGTCTGCCTTTAACATATGTTAATTAAGATAAGGAAACCTGTTAATTATCATGTGGTTTTATCACAGAGTCAGGTCAAGAGACCAAGTCACAATATACTGAGCCATTGTGACCAATTTAGAAAGATTGATGGCCAGCAGGTACATCTCTCTCCAGGCCCCTTTGCTCAAGTTAAAACAAAGGCCCCTCAGAGGTCTTTGCAACAATGGTCAGAGTTCAGTCCTCAGTTCCCTCTTGTCTCAAGTGTGCTTGACAGTGGTTCGCATTTTCCATCTGGCAGGGGTTCTGGTTTCTGAAAAACAGTTTAAGAACATATATAAAGATGTTGGGCCAGGCATGGGAGCTCAAATCTGTAATCCCAGTGTTTTGGGAGGCTAATGTAGGAGAACCATGTGGGGCCAAGATTTTCAGACAACCTTGGGCAACACTGTGAGAGCCTATCTCTGCTAAAAATAAAAAAGCTGGGCATGGTGGCACATGCCTGTAGTCCTTGCTACTTAGGAGCCTGGCAAGAGACTCTCTTGATCTTAAGAGTTTGAGGTAACAGTGAGCTACAATTGTGCCATTGCACTCCAGCCTGGATGACAGAGTGAGACCGTGTCTTAATAAAAAATGGGGAACCAAATACCTGTGACTCCAACTTGCCTGGGTGACTATTGTTTAAACGGTTACTATCTTCTTAATTTATTTACTTCTCAGGACTAGTTAGGGGCCTAGAATTTCCGTTGAAGGGACTCAATATTTTTTTTTTTATTTCTATGCTTGAGGAGGTGGGGAGTGTACAGACCTCTAAGAGAGGTCTCTGCTCCATCTCAAAGTCAGTCAACGTAGGAGACTCTTCTCCTTTTTTTTCTATCCATTTGTTCTAAGAGTAAAAGTGATTGTCTTAGAAAAGATAGAAGAAAAGAGAAACAGAATGAGGTAGAAAGTGACTCAAAGATTAATAAAATTATCTCTATTCTCAAAACATACAGATTTGTTGAAACTAAATTGTAAATGTAGGTTGTCACCTTTACAGAATGGTAGATGTTAATTGAGTTATTACAGAGATACAAAAGGCTTAAGGGATCAAATGAAAACCACGGTCTCTGCTTTCCTCAATTAACTTACATCAATTATAGGAGGGAAACTCAGGATGGTTATGTTTAACATAAATGCAGGGTCTTGCTCATGCTAGATATTAACAGTTCTTCCTCAACGCTAGTAGGTGATGATTAAGGTCATATTTCTTTAAAAAAATGACTTACAACTTTTATCAAAAGTGGCAGTTTTTCAGACGTAGAGGAACAATATAATTATTGTTATATTCATATAATTCATACAAAGGTATGATCAATTGAGGGTAAAATTGAATATTATTGACACTGGAACCACAGTCACACGGTTTCCCTTGTTAAATAGCTGGGATTTATCAACAGCATATTTGTATCTCAGTTTATGTCAACTAATCTGAAAACAAAGCCATGGACATATGTATGCAGAGAGTAAGTTGTTTAAATGTAAAACATCAATTGAGTGTAATCTAAAAAGATGACAAAAGAGAATTTGTCAAAATGGATTTATCTTATTGTAATCAAAGCAGAACATACACACACATGCATAAACAAATAAACTGGCATAAAGAAAATATTTTTTGTTTCCTAAGAAAATGTATGTAATGTAAAAGAAAATTTACAAAATTCTAATATGCCATGAGTAGGCTATTTATTTTAATTAGGGTGGGTGGGAATGTATTCCCAAAGTACATTAGACTTTAGATACAGGCAAAGAGTCAGTTATTTTACTATACAAAAGAATAATATATGTTTATTCTTATGCAATATTTTCATTATAGTACTCTAATCCTCCCTCTCTTTCCACACATACATTTGATTTAGCTGAATATTCAAATATGATATTATAACGGGAGAGAGAGAAAGAGAGAGACAGAGACAGAGACAGAGACAGAGAGAGAGAGAGAGAGAGAGAGAGAGAGAGAAAGCTCCCATGTGGGAGGGGAACCCAGAGCAGACAAGCAGCTGAATTTTAACCCTTGAGTTATTCCCTCCCCAGTCACATTCTCATCCAGTGAGAGGAGTTCTTTTAAACTTCCCCTGGAGTGATGGATCTTTTACTCTGATACCGGATTGGCTACTTGGTCCACAGCCCTTAGTTACAGAGCCCCCTCATCCCAGAACTTTCTGGATTTTTGGAACAAAGGAGGCCACCTGGCTTTCCCTACCTAGCCCCGGGAAAGAAGCACAGACAAAGAACTTTACGTTTGAAACCCCTCTGGTTCCCGGATGGAGGCGTGGAGCCCAGAAACTCCTGCCTTTGAAACCACGCCCCTTGTGGACACGGGAAGAGAAGTGCCTCAATATTTTGGAACAAATATCAGCATTTGAATTTTTCTGCTGAGTTACTTTCTCTTTGCATACCTCACCTGGGCATGTTGAGACACCTGACATTAGGTTTGGATTTTATCAGTTTTTGCCTTTTTGTGTTATATCTTTTTCTCTTCATATTTCAATCTTGTTTATAGTAATATCAAACCTTTCTGTTGGATATTTAGATTTCTAATTTCTAATGTCTGCCATTCAGTTTGACATGCCAAATAATACCTACCAACTTGGATGCTTTGATTAACCAACCAATTTGCCTGTCATTGCTTTATGTATATATCATAATTGTAATTCTCAATTCCTTGCACTTTCCACTTCATAAAATTTTCATTAAAATTGTGGCTTTTAATCTGTCTGGGGACATGTACAGAAAAACTGCAATCATACTTTCAATAACGTTTGTAAAATCTTTATGTCTTTTGTTATTCCCAAACTTAATGATTCCCTATGAAAACAGAGAAATACCCTCATGCACAAAGTATTTCTATTGCTGAATTTCCTCAGATCTTGCTAATTATACATACAGAGAATATTAATCAAAATGATCACGCTTTCCAATAATCAATTTTTTTTCTTCTTTCCAATGCATTTTGCTTTGGCACATCTCTGCTGCATTCAACTATAGACCTGAAACTTTAATATTTGCTACCAGTTCTTCCCTCTCCACTCAAATAAGTAGAGCAGAGTACTAATACAAAAAACAATGGAACCCAATACTAAAGAGGCAGGTTCAATGTTTTTTTTTTTTGCTGTTGTTTTGTTTTTTGTCCCCCCACAAGCCTATGCTCTTGAGGGAGAAACTGGCTATATGCAAGGTCTGCGTAAATGAGACAATCAATACAAATTATTATTTCTAATTTGATTAAGACTTGATTTTAGAGATATTCATCTAGGTCACCGTATGTTACATTTTTTAAAACGAGAGATGAGGTGTCACCCAGACTAACACTAGTTAAAAAAAGATTTTTTCCCCAGCCATATGCTTAAATTAAATGGAATTAAATATAGCTCCTGAATGGCAATGGGTATGAACTAAATTATGAGTAGAATTGTGCATTTATAAAATATTAGGTTACAAGCAAAATTATGAACCTAATTTACTCACTTACTCATTCATATATATCATGAAACCAATGCATGAAAGTAGAAAATAAAGCAAAAGAGAATTTGCTAGGTATTTAGAGGGGGAAAATTAAAATGCAAGGCACCCATATAAATTTACTTTTTCTTAATTTATGAAATATTCTATCATGTTATATTCACACTTACAATATAGCAATTGCCTTAAAACTTTCCCCAATGCTGTTATGATTCCCTGAAATATATTTCAATTTATCTTCAAAAGGTATTTTATCCTCTGAGTTTTAAAAGAACATGAAATAGATTCCATTCCTGTCTGGCTTTCCTAAATTTAACCTTCTCTTCTACTAAATGATTAAAAATAATTTTAAATAACAAAGCTGCATCAAGTAATTCATCTTTTGAACATGTCAAGGTTCTTTAAAGCTAAATTGCTTTTAGTAATAGTTGGTTTCAATTACAAATTAACTTTGATTTGTTGCTGTTCTTTTCTGTGGCATTTGACTAGAATGAATAACTGTGGTCTATAAATTCTAGTCTCAAACTTACACTTGGCAATTCATTAGGAATCATTTTGAGAGACACAGGAAACATAAAAGAAACAAGAATAATTATTCCATGTAAAGCTTTCTTCATCAGAAAGACCAAGTTCAAAAACAAATTATCTTTTTCATATTTTAATTTTAACTGAAAAGTGATTAAAATAAAAATGTTCTTAAATGTTTTTCCTTTTAGGGCTAAAATAGGCCTTGTTTTTTAAAAATATACTAAAGTTAAAGCACATTTCATAATTAACAAATGTTTTAGTCACTTATACTTTAGATTGTTTTGCTATAAAAACTGTCACAATTTGAGCTTTTCAGTTTCTTATAGAAAAAGGTGAAATAGGGATTTGCCATCTGAGTTGAAATAAAAGTATTTGCATGCTAGCTGACATCTTTAGCTTGGCAATGAAAACTTCTCATGCCAAAAGGAAACTTGTTCAGTGAAGCTCACAGGGTTATATCTGTCTCTCTTTACTTATCTATGTCATTATCCTCACATTTTTAGAATCCTTTTAAGATCAACAAGGTAGATTGTAAGAACAGTTCATGTGGATATATGCAATATTTGAAGTATGTACCATAGGTCAGGCACTTCTAAACAGTGGTGATACAAAAGACACTAAATTTAAGTCATCATCAACAAATTCCACCTACCTTTATTTAACACAGTGAACAAATGTACTTTTCCTGCCAGCTGGGCTGCAGATTTTTTTTTTAGGAATTTCAGCCTGAACAGTCATGTCCACTCAAGTGCGTATAATCATCACTCTCTTATTCCCATATTGCAAGTTATAAGCTATCAGAAATCATTGAACATCTACTTCTTCCAATCCTCCTTTCTCTCATTATATTATCCTTGAATGGCTTTAGTTCTCTTTCTGTAGGTCTTGTGTATCAAGATATCTTGGCTAACCTAATAAGAACTATAAAAAGTATTCCTCCTGCTACTTCATTTCTGTAGATCTTTAAATTTAAAGCAGTGAATCTCTACTTTCTGTTTCTATATTTAAGATGCTAAGCTGTGATAAACCACTCAACATAAAGATTGTAACCACTTTATTTTATGGTATTCATTCTAAACTGAGTGAGCCTTCTGCCCCACTTGTTCATCTTTTCAAGGGCTGTCTGACTGACAACCCTTTCTCATTCTTGAAATAGGTTACTAGACTAGAGTAACTGAAGGAGAATTACCCTGACTTGTTTCTTCTGTATCTCTGATATTTAGGAATGTTTACCCTTTGTTAGATGAATGAACAAATATTCCAAACTTAGTGTCTCTGTTCTAGCTTTCAGTTTCGCTTCGAAGACTATCATCAATCTCAGCAGAAAAAACAAATGAGATTTTTCAAATATAATGCCTAAAATAATTGAATACTACTTTGTTTCTTGCTATGCATTCTTTTGATATTTTTCTATTTAATCTTCATGGCATTTCTCATAAAACAGGTGCTATGATTCACATTTTATACTTGAGGAATAATGATTCAACTGTTTAAGTAATAATTCCAAGATAAGACACATAGAATGGGGCAGGGTGATATGTGTCTGACATCATGTACAAGTCTGGTGACAAAGTTCTGAATATTATTCATTAAAATTTCTCTATCTCCTACACTTGTACTTACAACTTTTTTATGATTTGCAAATTTCAAGTTTGATATTTGTTTTGCAACCCTGTTGCAATTAAAAATATAATTTTTATGTATGGATCTTTACTCAATCTTGATTTGTATATGTGAAGTAGAGATTTACTTCTTTTCCTATAGAGATGAATGTCTCAACACCATTTTCTGACAAGCTTATAATTCCTCACTGACAGACAATGCTAAATCTCACTGTCTTCATTAACTCTTTCATATATACATGTATCTGTAGGTTCTCCATTCAGTTCCATCTATTAATTTATGTAATCTTATACTGATACCCTATTATTATAATTATTAGGGTTCTATCTATAATGTTTATTAATATGTAATATGGTAGTTTCCTAATATTGCTAGACTTCTTCAAAATTTCTTGGCAATTATATATTCAAAAGTAATTATTGCATTGAAACTTGTTCAGGTCATATGGGACACCTTCTAGTGACAGAGATAGAAAAGAATATTATTTTATTCTAAATTTAGAAACTACAGAAATCTCATGGATTTCAAGATTCAAATTAAACTTTAATCATCAAAGATTCAAGTTTAATTTATTCTTATTAAACCACAGAATTTTAGGTATAGAAGGACTTTTAAAGATCATCTGGTTGAACTCATTTTTTCTTATCTGAGAAAACTGAGACTTGGAGAAGTAATTTGGAAAATATCACACATTGAGTGTCAGAGTATGTACTAAAATTATATCTATTAAGTGAGTAAAATAGAAAGATTCTACTTTTAATTCTCATATTATTTAAGCTAGCTTTTATTTTTTTTTTCTGATTCCAGAATTCATCAACCAAAGAGTCAATGATAATTCAATGTATATCAAAAGACGACACATTGATTGGTTAATAAAAATAATTTGGAAACACATTATTAATATAGTTAAATATATGTTTAAATATTTGTATTATATTTGAATAGGTTAATATGAATTGAATATCACAAAAGGGAAAATAGAAATTCTATTTCTAGTAAAGCAAGTGTACCTATCTCTAGACCAATATTCTCAACCAATAAGAAAAGTCAAGTTTAAATAAACAAAAATCATATAGATAAAATGACAGAGTTAAAATGGGTATGAACTTATTAATATAACATACTAGGCAGAAGGAAAGGGAAGATAGTTGAGCCAAGATTTGGAGCTACTTCTTGGGGTTTATTGAGTCCCAAGGAGCAGTTGAAAGGCTCAAAAGCCAAGGAGAAAATGGTTGTTTAAGAACACCAATTGAAGCAGACTTTCTAAAATTGTTAATAGGCTAGAATAAAAACTTTCCTATTTATGGCCCTGTATGGAGGAAGAAAGCTGGAAAACAGCCCAGAGTTTTACATGTGGCCCCAGAACTGCTATGTCTTAGGAGTAAGGATGAGATGGGATCAGACAAGTCTTTTCAAAGACAAATCCAGCTTCAAATCAGCTAATCTGCTGATCAGTTTCTATTCTATCTGCCCAGCCAAAGCAAAATATATTAAATTTTAATATATGAAATATTTATACATTTTAATAAAATTTTTAAAATTTAAATTGTAAACTTTCCCCAAAGGAAAGTAACACTATCCAGACTCTAAAATTATTTTTTCAGGCTATCATAGAAACTATAAAAACTTACATATAAAACAATAAGATGTTGAAGAAGAAAAAAATGCATGATAGAATAAATAAAAGATATAATAAAAATAGATCTACGGGAGATTGAGAGGAGTTATCAGGTGTAGGTGTGAATAATGCTTAAAAAAGTTAGAGAGTAATATGCAGAATTTTACCATACAAGAGAAAACCACAAAAATAATCCTAAAACACAAATTGTAATAAATGAATAAAGTGATGAACATATCATTTAAACAGCAAAGTGGATTTATTGAAAAATAAGTTGAGTAGACTGGAAAAATTAAAGAAAACATCTAGTCTGACCCATGAAGAGCAAAAAAAGAGGAAATAACTCAGAAATACCAGGGAGAAATATAAGATTCAGCAAAAAACCTAGTTTTTCTTTAATCAGAGTCTCAGAATGAAAGAAGAGAGAATGTTTTAGTAGAATTAATACTTGAAGACATAAGAGCTAATAATTTTTTAAACTAATAAAAATAACTCAAACAACAGATTTAAGATTTAACAATTTAAAATTAACTGAAATTTAAGATTTAACAATTCCAAGCAGTATGAATTAAAAGAAACATAGTCATTTATGTTTAGTTTTGTTAAAATAAAAAATATATAAAAATATTAAAAAATTAAAAGACATAGTTAACTTCAAAAAGAAAACAATAAAGCTAAATTCACTATTCAAAGCAACTAAAAGAAACCAGGAAGCAATGAAGTTTTAAAAGCATAAAAGAAACACTGGCTAAACAAAAGTTCTATATGTATGAATATTTCCTTAATGAAGATACAACAAAGAAAAGAGAATACTTGTCAATATATCCACATTAAATGGAGTTCTTCAAACAGAAGTAAAATGGTCTCAAAAGGAAGGATGAAGATATAGGATGGGAAGAGTAGATAGGTGGCTACTTCTAAATGAATGTGGGCTGTGTAAAACAAAAATGACATCTTGTAGAGTATAAATTCACAACAAATATACCACAAGTTGCAAAAGGGGTGTAAAATGGAGTAAACATATTTTATATTATTTGTGTTATTGTAAGGGGCATAATCAACCAAAAAACTATAGCAAATCTCAAAGTACTCGTATCTATTGATAATCTCATGTAATCAATAGCTATAAATTTTTAAGTGACATACATATAAGAAATGGGATAATCTTTCATTGTAGTAGAAGGTTTCAACATATCTCTCTTAGTAGCTAAAAAAATTTTTTTCAAGGAAATTGCATATTTAAAATGATTAGCAAAAGGAAAAGATAGACTCCTGATAAAAAGTGTCAATGAAAGAAAATGGTATCTGCAAGGCAAAAGAAATTTCATTTTCTGAAAAGCAGAGACATAGCCTTTGGATCAAAATGAAAGTGTGCTTTGATCTAGGACAAAAGAGTCTAAGATTATAAAGACAAAAACCTCAGGGTAGGTGGAGATTAGGGCAGACTCCTGAAGGGATGAATTTTAAGTCTGAAACTACAAGTTTCTTTTATTGGGTGGCTCCAGGTGGTCGATTGTGGTGGCCTGCTGGTCTGTTGGGGAATTTTAGCTGTAGTTTGTTTCAACATTGATAAAAAGAACTGGTCTGGTTTGATAACAAAAAAGGAGGTTTTGAAACATTTTCTGAAAATGCAGAGTCCATGACAGCTCCCTCTTCCTGTCATGCCTGCCTGGTTCTATTTCAAATTTTAAGCATCTCAGTGAATCACAGGGAGTCCACTTTGTTTGCCAGCTGGAGCATTATTTTGACAAAGAATAAAAAGTGGAAGAGAAATTTTATTTGGAATATATATTTGTAGTATTTTTGAACTCTGAGTAATTCTTGGAAATAAGGGTTGGAGAGCTAGAAATTAATCTCGTCCTTGTAATAGTGCAAATTCTTTGGAAGTTGGACTCTGAAGCAGTAAAGAGTAAGCCCATGAGATTTTGCCTATCACCAAGCATGCAGTCACAACAAGTTTTATTTCTTGAAAATATACTCTTCTCCTAAACTTAATCAATACTTCCCTTACTGGGCTTTTAATGTTGCCCCATAAGTAAGTGAGAGAAAACTCACAGTACTCTCTCAACTATCTTCAAATAAAAATTTGAAGGAGTCTAGATTTCTCTTCCACGTAAGCTACAATTAGGTGATAGGCTAAGTTTTGCAATTCTGGTTTTACACACTTCTTTTTCAATTCCAGCAATGATGAATTTAAGAATTTTCCTTGGAAATTGGTGTATTTATTATGTTTAAGTACTTCTAAGCTTTATAATACAAGGATACAAAGTTTTATACAATTAGAAAAGTTTCATTTAAAAACCTTTTATATCCTCACATATGTATATAAGGAGTACAATTTGAGGCTTATAAGCTAATTTACTATATCCTTAATAATACCTAGTTCCAAATCATTTCAACATTTTTAGAACAGGGCCCATTGTTACCTGATTCAGATCAGAGCAATCATTTTATACTGAAAAGAATGCTAATTGTGATGGCTTCTTCATGCGTTCAAAGGCAGATGTGAAATAGATAAAATACTACTACTTATATACTAAAAACTAGGAGAAAAGAATACAAAGTTTAAGAAGTATATTCTGTTTTAAGTTTAGGAAAGGAAATCAATTAGGCCTGCAATTGCTCCATGGTTTCCTGTATCATCCTTCAGCTTCTCTGACTCTTGGACTACATTTACAGGTGTTTGGTTCTGCAGTGCAGGATCCTGGCTTCTGTAAGATAGACGTATTACCAAGTCGGAAGCAAGGAGAACAGATACAGATTTCATTCTGTCATCTTGAAGCTGTAGCTCATGCTTTTGCGTTCTAATCCACTTGGGATTTCTCTCCCTGACTGCTGCCTGCCCTGTAGACTTCAACCTGCATCAAGGAAACACAGCCTTAAAGAGCCTATTCAAGCAGTTCCCGCAAATACATAAGCCAATTCTCAAGGATAAATACTTTATAATCTTTTTATCTATTTATCATCTATTTACCTGTCATTTGTCTATTATAGTTTTAGTTTTGCTTGTCTGGTTGAATGCTGATTCCACAGGAAATAAAAAGAGAGAGAAAAAGAAGAAAAATATTGATTTGCTAAAAAAGAGTATTTAAATTATAAAATTAAACTGGAATGACCAGATTGGGCCCAACTTGTCCCAACTTGCCCTATAAGGTATAATAATTTCAATTTATAGAAACTGACTAAGAGCATATATATGTGTGTGTCTGTGTATGTGTATGCTTTCCTTTTTCATCTTCAATTCTATAACAGTCCTTAAAGAGTCTTATGTGCTCTATCGTGAACTTTCCTCAAACTTTATTTTTTCATCTTTCTCTATTTGTCTTAAATTTATAACTTCTATGATATCTTCACATTTAATTATACTGTAGGAACAAAAACAATAAATATACATCAAATGCCCATTTGTTACATTAATGGTAAGGAACCCATAAATCATATG
>CAUYLG010001041.1:0-22400 GCA_963573385.1 Cacajao melanocephalus | reverse complement strand
GGTCATGTGGGCTCTTCCCTCATGAAAGATTAATGGCATTATTGCATGTAGGTTAGTTATCAAGGGAGTGGACAGTTGATAAATGGATGGGTTCTGCCCCCAGCCCACCTCACCCCACCTCTTGCTCCGTGTTGCCCTTCTGCTTTCTGCCATGAGATGAGGCAGAAAGAAGGCCCTCACCAGATGCAGGCCCCTTGACCTTGGACTTCCCAGCCCCCAGAACTGAAAGAAAGAAATCTCTATTCTGTATAAATTACCCAGATTTAGGCATTCTATGATGCAGCACAAAACAAAGACATGGATATGCCGCTTTTATTTCTTCAGTCGTCAGTTGATGGACATTTGGGTTGTGTCCACTCTGGGGCTACTATGAATAATGCGGCTATTTATATTCATTCACAAGTTTTATGTGGAATATGCTTTTATTTCTCTTGTTTGCATATCTAGAAGTAATATTGCTGGATTATATAACTATGTTTCAACATCTGAGGAACTGCCAGACTATTTTCCAGAGTTAGTGTATGATTTTACATTCCAACCAGCCATGTGTGAGGGTTCCAGTCTCTCCACATCCTCACAAAAACTCATTAATTACCCTTCTTCAGCTTTTACTTTTTTTCCTTTGAGTCGGAGTCTCACTCTGTCACTCAGGTTGGAGTGCAATGGTGTCATCTTGGCTCACTGCAACCTCCACCTCCTGGGTTCAAGCAATTCTCCTGCCTCAGCCTCCAGAGTAGCCCCCTGCCACCACACCCAGCTAATTTTTGGATTTTTAGTAGAGACAGGGTTTTACCAAGTTGATCAGACTGGTCTCGAACTCCTGACCTCAGGTGATTCCGCCCTGCCTGGGCCTCCCAAAGTGCTCTGATTACAGGTGTAAGCCACGACCTGTAAATATTATTGTTTTAAAAATATTATTATTGTTGTTATTATTATTTGAGATGGAGTCTCCATCTGTTGCCCAGGCTGGAGTGCAGTGGCATGATCTCAGCTCACTGCAGCCTCTGCCTGCCAGGTTCAAGCAGTTCTTCTGCCTCAGCACCTGAGTAGCTGGGATTACAGGTGCCTGCCACCACGTCCAGCTAATTTTTTGTGTGTTTTTAATAGAGGCTGTGTTTCACCATGTTGGCCAGGCTGGTCTTGAACTCCTGACCTCAGGTGATCCGCCCACATTGGCCTCCCGAAGTGCTGGGTTTACATGGGTGAGCTACTGTGCTCGGCCTAATTACCTGCCTTTTTTATTATCACCATCCTAATAGGTATGATGTGTCATCTTGTAGTTTTGATTTTCATTTCTCTGGGAACTAATGATGCTGAGGATCTTTTCATGTAATTATGGGCCAATTTTATAACTTCTTTGAACTGTCTATTCACGTTGTTTGCCCATTTTCTTTTTTTTCTTTTTCTTGAGACAGAGTCCCTCCTGTTATCTAGGAGTGCAGTGGTGTAATCTCGGCTCACTGCAGCCTCTGTGTCCTGGGTTCAAGCAATTCTCGTGCCTCAGCCTTCCAAGTAGCTGGGACTGGAGGCACATGCCACCACACGTGACTTATTTATTTATTTATTTATTTTCTTTCTTTCTTTCTCTTTTTTTTGAGACTGAGCCTTGCTCTGTTGCTCAGGCTGGAGTGCGGTGGCACAATCTCAGCTCGCTGCAACCTCTGCCTCCTGGGTTCGAGTGATTCTCGTGTCTCAGCCTCCCGAGTAGCTGGGATTACAGGCGTGTGCCACCACGCACGGCTAATTTGAGTCTTTTTAGTAGAGACAGTGTTTCACCATGTTGGCCAGGCTGGTCTCAAACTTCTGACCTCAGGTGATTCGCCTACCTCAGCCTCCCAAAGTGCTGGGATTACAGGCATGAGCTACTGCGCCCAGCCTTATTCCATTTTTAAATTGGATCATTATTATTATTTTTTATCATTGAGTTGCAGTAGTTCTTTATATGTTCTAGGTACAAATCCCCTACAAGATTACCAAAGATTTTCACCTGCTCTGAGGATTATCTTTTCCTTTTTTAATAATGTCCTATGAATCTCCTTGAAGTCTTGGTGTTTGGAAAGAAAAACAAAAAAAATCAAAGAATAATGTCCTATGAAGCCCAAGAGGTTTTAATTTAGATTGGGCTCAGTTTCTGTATTTTTGTTGTTGTTGCTTGTGCTTTTGGTGTCATATCTAAGAAAGCATTGCTTAATTCAAAGTCATAAAGATTTTAAGAGTTCTAACATTTAGGTCTATTATCCAATTTGAGTTAACTTTTTTTTTTTGAGATGGAGTCTTGCTCTGGCACTAGGCTGGAGTGCAGTGGTGCGATCTTGGCTCACTGCAACCTCTGCCTCCCAGGTTCAAGTGATTCTCCTGCCTCGGCCTCTCGAGTAGCTGGAATTACAGGCGTATGCCACCATGCCCAGCTAATTTTTGTATTTTTAGTAGAGACAGGATTTTGCCATGTTGGCCAGGCTGGTCTTGAACTTTTGACCTCAAGTGAACTGCCTCCCTTGGCCTCCCAAAGTGCTGGGATTATAGGAATGAGCCACCGCACCTGACCTATTGTGTCATTTTTATTGAGAGTGCTATAGTTTGAACGTCCCCTCCAAAACTCATGTTGAAGTTTAATTGCCATTGTAACAATACTAAGAGAAGGGGCCTTTAAGAGGTGATTAGGTCGTGAAAGTTCTGTCCTCATGAATGGATTAATCATGGGAATGAGTTAGTTATCAAGGCTCCTGATACAGGGATAAATTCAGCACCATGTCTCCCTCTGTCTCCTGTCTCACATGATTAAGTGCCTGGTATGGTTTGGCTCTGTGTCCACACCCAAATCTTGACTCGAATTGTAATTCCCACATGTTGGGGGAGTGGCCTGGTGGGAAGTGACTGAATCATGGGGGTGGACTTCCCCCTTGCTATTCTTGTGATAGAATTCTCAAGAGATCTGGTTGTTAGATAAGTATGTGGCTCTTCCTCTTTGCTCTCTCTTTCTCTTCTGCCGCCATGTAAGACATGCCTTGCTTCCCCTTCACCTTCTGCCAGGATTTGTAAGTTTCCTGAGGCCTCCCAAGTCATGTGAGTCAATTACACCTCTTTTTCTGTTTTTTTTGGTTTTTTTTTTTTTTTTTTTGAGACCGAGTTTCACGCGGTCTCCTTCCTTTATAAATTACCCAATCTGTGGCATGGTTATAGCAGCAGAAAATAGACTACACCAAAATATAGAATATATCGAGTATAAAAACATAACTGATTTCTGTGTATTAATTTTGTTTGCTGCAACTTTGCAGAATTTGTTTATTCTAACAGGATTTTTTTCATGGATTCTTTAGGATTTTCTATAAAATCATCTCATCTGTAAATGGAGATAGTTTTACTTCTTCCTTTCTGATTTGCTTGCTTTTTATTTCTTTTCCTTGCCTCATGGCAACAGCTTCCAGACAAGAACTGGTGAGAACTTCCAGTACAAGGTTGAATGGATGTGGCAAAAGTGGGCATCCCTTTCTTGTTCCTGATCTTAGAGGAAAGCTTTTATTCTCTCACCATTGAGTATGATGTTGGCAGTGAGTTTTTCATAGATGCCCTTTATCACGTTAATTGAGTTTCCTTCTATTCCTAGCTTGTTGAGTATTTTTAGGATGAAGGGTGCTGAATTTTGTCAAATGCTTTTTTTTAACACCGATTTAAATCATAATGTAATGTTTTCCCTTTATTTTAATGATGTAGTCTATTAATTGATTTTCATAGGTTAAACTAACCATGCATTCCCGGGATAAATCCCACCTGGTTATCCTTTATATATATTTCTGAATGTGTATATATATTCAGAAAACTATACATATATAATTTTCTTATGATGTCTTTGTCTGATTTTGACAGTAGGGTAATATTGGCCTCAGAATAAGTTGGGATATTTTCACTGTCATGATTTTTATAACCTAATCTTAGAAATCATAAGTAATTCTGGCTAAGTACGATAGCTCACACCTGTAGTCCCAGCACTTTCAGAGGCCGAAGTGGGTGGATCACCTAAGGTCAGGAGTTCGAGACCAGCCTGGCTAACATGATGAAACCCCATCTCTACTAAAAATACAAAATTAGCTGGGCTTGGTGGCCGTGTGTGTAATTCCAGCTACTCAGGAGACTGAGGCATGAGAATCGCTTAACCCAGAAGATGGAGATTGCAGTGAGCTGAGTGATAGAGCAAGACTCTGTCTCAAAAAAGAAATTAGAAGTAACTCCTTCTGTAGTATTCCACAGGTCACGCAGACCAACCCTCGTGCACTGTGAGAAGGGACTAAGGGTGTGAACACCAGTAGGATCACTGGGAACTAGCTCAGCAGATGGCTGCCATAGCTACCAACTGACTGACATTCACTGAACACTTACCACGTGCCAGACATGGTGCTAAGCTCTTCACATGGCCTATCTCCTTGAATCTTCCCAGCAACGTTATGAGGTGGGTGCTGTTATTATTGCCATGTTACAGATGAAGAAATTGAGGTACGGAGATTAGATTTCACCAAACTGCCCAAACTCCCACAGCTATTAATTGGTGGAACCAAGAATCAAACCCAGAGGGTATGAGTATAATCATACTTTGGGTTTTTTTGTTTTGTTTGTTTTTGAGACAGGGTGTCTCTCTGTCACCCAGGCTGGAGTGCAGAGGCACGATCTCGGCTCACAGCCTCCACCTCCTGGGTTCAAGCGATTCTCCTGCCTCAGCCTCCCAAGAAGCTGGGATTACACACAGGCACCACCATGCCCAGCTAATTTTTGTATTTTTAGTAGAGATGGGGTTTTGCCACGTTAGCCAGACTCATCTCAAACTGCTGACCTCAAGCGATCCACCTGCCTTAGCTTCCCAGAGTGCTGGGATTACAGGTGTGAGCCACCACACCTGGCTGAATATAATATACTTTGACCTAGTGATAGAAATTTTGACTTAGACTCACCCCTGGAGCCCAGGAAGGTTGGAGGAAGGTTGGAGTCCTCATTTAAAACAATTTTTTAAACTTCCCAGAATTCTGAGATTCCTTCCAGCCTAAAAATCTTATGATTTTGGGATGAAAAATATTCTTATGATTATGGGACAAATCTGCTTCTCCAAGAAGAATAATCCTGGTTGATAAAACATCCTTGCTTCTTGATGAATTTGTTGACACCACAGGATCTGCTTTCTTGGAACTAAAGTGAGCAAACGGGTTCAGATTTGGTGCGGCAATGTACACTGGGAAGCCATGTACTACCCCTATGGTCTGTATTCACATAAATCATGTAACCAAAATGAATACCTAAGTCACCCAGGGTAATTCCATTCCCCTTGCCGGGGATTGGTTTAAGAACAACATGTGATGCAGTTCTGGCCAATGATATGTGAGAGGAATAGTGGAGACAATGGGAAAGTCTTCCTTGTTCTTGAAAGAGGACACTAACGAGAGACCTTTCTGCCAACCCATGGGCATTGTTTTAAGAGGATATGGTGATTGGAGCTGTTGTAGCTGTCTGTGACCACAAGGGGACGAGACTGAGAAGATATTCCAATACACTGATGAAAGCAGAGCATAAAGATGGAATTTTTTTTTTTTTTTTTGAGACGGAATTTTGCTCTTCCGCCCAGGCTGGAGTGAAGTGGCGTGATCTCAGTTCGCTGCAACCTCTGCCCCCTAGGTTCAAATGATTCTTCTGCCTCAGCCTCCTGAGTAGCTGGGATTATAGGAGCGTGCCACCATGCCCAGCTAATTTTTGTATTTTTAGTAGAGATGGGAGTTTCAAAATGCTGGCCAGGCCGGTCTCGAACTCCAGACCTCAGATGATCCATTTGTCTTGGCCTCCCAAAGTGCTAAGATTACAGGCATGAACCACCGTCCCCAACCAGAACCTGGGTCTTGATAATATTGTGGAGTCACCGAATTAATTAACTCTGAAACCACCCTGCCTCCCAGTTTTGTGAACCAACAAATCATCTTATTGTTCAAATCAATTGAAGGTGAGTATTTTCTAGGTTGTTGTGTTTAGTTTCGAGATAGGGTCTTGCTCTGTCACCCAGGCTGGAGTGCAGTACCACAACCACGGCTCACTGCAGCCTCCACCTCCTGGGCTCAAGCAATCCTCCCACCTCAGCCTCCCAAGTAGCTGGGATTACAGGCATGCACCACCATGCCCAACTAATTAAAAAAAAAAATTTTTTTTTAAGAGATGGGGTCTCACTGTGTTGCCCAGGCTGGTCTGGAACTCCTGAGCCCAAGTGATCTTCCTGCCTCAGCCTCCTCTGAACCATTGCTCAGAGGCCTGGGTCAGAAGCTTGGTGAAATTGAAAATTTCAGAATAGTGAAACTTCACTAAGCATGAAGAACAAGTGCCCTCAAGTCCTTATGAGGTGTGTAAAGAGGGGTGTCCAGATGAGGTTCTGCCAAATGGGGAAGAGGACGATTATTGAACCTCTTCTCCTCTTAACCATGTGACCCTGAAATTCCAGCCCAACTACTTTACATGGTTACAGAAACTGCCACATCATCTAACATCTGGGGTTTTGGGACAATTCCTTACTCCACCATCAGCCCCTTCGTCACCTTGTCCACACATGACATCGTAATTCCCAGACACTCTTCTTGTCTAGTTCTCTTGGGTTGATGATTCATTGGTGAACATGAGCGATTAGTTGAAGACCAAGGAAAGCCTGAACCTGATGGGCTCACTAGGTTCTAGTGTCCTCTTGTTCAGAAATACCTCCTGATGGCCTCTTAGTTACACCAGGTCCTGAGGATGCACAAGGATCAGCCTTCTTTTTATTATATGCAGAGACAGGGCCTTGCTATGTTGACCAAGCTGGTCTCGAACTCCTCGCTTCAAGCAGTCCTCCCACTTTGGCCTCCCAAAGTTCTGGGATTACAAGTGTGAGCCGCTGCACTCAGCCACTTAGCGCCCATTTAGAAGCCCAGCCCTGCTCCCTAAACTCTCTTTTAACCTGACTCAGTCACAGACCTCATTCTAGGACACCCCTCAGCCAGCTGAGGCTAGGCTGTGCATGCATAGCCCAAAGTCTCTCGGCAGCTGGTGGCAGAACTCAGACCGTAATCAGGGTCCTCTCCGTTTTGTGGTCCACTTCCTGGTGCCAGAGCAGAGATGTGGTTACCGATGTGTTTCTTTGTTTTGCCTTTTGTCGTTTTTGCCAAGGGGATTCAGCAGAGGCAGGACTGGGTAAGATGGGTGAGGCACTAGTCCCTTGTGCAGAATTTCAGAGAGCATCAAAATATTCAACAATCACGATAAATAACATTTGAATACAACGTTTAAAAATCAGAAACTAAGACCCATGCCAGCCACCTGCTTTTATAAATAACGTTTTATTGGAACCAGGGCCAGGATTAGAGTAAGTGAGGCAGGGTGACAAAAGCACAGGTAGCATCCTGTCTTTATTTAAAATGTGGATATTGTTCATCATAGATATTTCTGCATTCGTTTTGATTTTTAAACTATTTCATTAAAATGTTCCTTATCTTTTTTTGTCTTTTTTTTTTTTTTTTTGTGACAATTTCTCACTCTGTTGCCCAGGCAGGAGTGCAGTGGCGCAGTCTCGGCTCACTGCAAACTCCGCCTCCCAGGTTCAAGCTATCTTTCACCCTCAGCCTCCCTAGTAGCTGGGACTGCAGGCACGCGCCACCACGCCCGGCTAAGTTCGGTAATTTTAGCAGAGACGGGGTTTTACCATCTTGGCCCGGCTGGTCTCAACCTCCTGGCCTCAAGTGATCCGTAGCCTCGCCCTTCCAAAGTGCTGGGCTTACAGGCGTGAGCCACCGCGCCTAGCCTGTTTATCCTGATTGCTAAATTTTGGGGTGCCTCCTTAAATTCCGTGCCAGAGGCCCAGTGCCTCACTCGCCCTACCCTAATCCCAGTGCAGTGACCCAATGTCCCCCTTCAACCTGCACCACGGCGCTTCCCCACCCCGGCTCCTCGCGCCTCCTCCCTCCCCTAGGGGTCGCCGTCGCGCCCTTCCCTCGGTTCACCCGCGAGGCCCGCGTCCGGCTCGGAGGGCAGGAGAGGCGGGGCCGGGGCGCGCGCATGCGCGTGCGTGGACTGCCTCAGCCTGGTCTGGAAGTGGAGGGGGTTGGTTTTCAGTCGACTGTGGTGTCCTCCCTGCGTCAGCCGTTTCGCCTCCTCTTGGTGGGGGCCAGAGGACAGGCAGGGGCAGTATTTGGGAGAAGCAAGAGACAGGCAGGGCGGGCTGGATACGGAGCGTCCGATGACTGAAGCTAGGGAGGGCGCCTGGGATCCCCGGCATCTTAGTCCTGGGCGTGGGCTCAGGACGCCGGGCCTGGGCGCCTCCAGCTCTCAGGGTCCCTTGCGGGGACCACGTTTCCCGGCAGGCCCCGCGGCAGCCGGGCCCTTGCCGCGTCCTCTTCCTGGAGCTGCGCGCCCGGCGGCTTTCCGAGTCGCGGTGTCCCTCCGGAGCCGTTGGCTGGGCAGGGGCGCTACAGGCTCGGCCTCACGCCTAAGTGTCATGCTGGTGGCAGGCGGGCATGGGACCTCACCGGGTAAGAGCAAGCGAAGGGGCCGGGCGCGGTGGCTCACGCTTGTAATCCAAGCACGTTGGAAGGCAGAGGCAGGCGGATCACTAGGTCAAGAGTTCGAGACCAGCCTGTCCAACATAGCGAAACCCCATCTCTACTAAAAATACAAAAATTAGCTGGGCGTGGTGGACGACGCCTGTGGTCCCAGCTACTCGGGAGGCTGAGGCAGGAGAATCGCTTGAATCCGGGAGGCGGAGGTTGTAGTGAACCGAGATCTCTTTCTGCACTCCAACCTGGGAACAGAGTGAGACTCAGTGTCAAAAAAAAAAAAAAAAAAAGGGGAGAGAAGGGCCGCAGCCCGGTCCTAGCGCCTCCGCCTCTAAACACGCGCCTCCGCCGAGCCTCTTGACCCGGCTCCCGGCGAGGCTTGGTGGGGCGCTCCGTGAACCCCGCATGCACGTCGGTGTTATCAGGAGGGAAGGGTCAGGCTAGCACCTCCGCCTCCCTTGCTGCCCTCCACCTTCCATTCTCCTGCTGGAGCCGTTGTCCAGCGATTCTCCAGCAGTGCTGGCTGCAGCACACCTGGCCCCACCTTAACACCCCAGCCTCCTTCCCAGTCCCGGAATCCTCCCCTGGGTTCTGCCCTTAACCGCGCCACCGCCCCCCACATACACACAGACATGAACACCCATCTTTTCACATGCCCCTTTTGCTTTCTCAGAATTTAGCAGATACTCTTAAACTGAGGGTTTGGTGAGGTTAAAATTTATCTTGTGCTGGGCGCGGTGTCTCGCGCCTATAATCGCAGCACTTTGGGAGGCCGAGGTGGGAGGATCACCTCAGGTCAGGAGTTCGAGACTAGCCTGGCCAAAATGGTGAAACCCTGTCTCTACTAAAAATACAAAAATTAGCCGGGCGTGGTGAAATGCGCCTGTAATCCCAGCTGCTCAAGGGGCTGTCAGGAGAATCCCTTGAACCCGGGAGGTGGAGATTGTAGTGAGCCGAGATCATGCCATTGCAGTCCAGCCTGGGTGACAAAAGTGAAACTCTATCTCAAAAAATGTTATCTTGTGACACTGAGTCCAGCTTCTCAGTGCCTTGAACACCTCAATACATGGCCTTGACCTTAGTTTATTACTACTGTATTCTGGCTGGCGCTGTGGCTCACGTCTGTAATCCCAGCACTTTGGGAGGCCAAGGCAGCTCGAGCCCGAGTTCGAGAGCAGCATGGGCAACATAACGAGATCCTGTCAACACTAATTATTAAAAAAAAAAAAATAGCAGGGCGTGGTGGTACACACCTGAGATACCAGCTACTCAGGAGGCTGAGGGAGGATTGAGCCCAGGAGGTTGAGGCTGCAGTGAGCCATGATTGTGCCACTGAACTCCAGCCTGGGTGACAGAGCAAGAGCCTGTCTCTAATAATAATAATACTGTAGTCTGTACCCACTCCTCAGGAGGCACTGTAGTAGAAGGATAAGCTGTGGAAGTTCTTGAGGATAAACAGGTAACCATTTAGCTAAAAAAGTTCTTAACCTTGGCTGTATGTTGTTATTGCTGGGGGCAGCACAGGCAAAATAATTTTGAAAGCTCCTGGGTAATCCTAAAGCGAAGCCAGCACTTGAGAACCACTGCTTTAACCCCTAAGGCAGGTTAGTAGGGGTTAAAGCAGCTCCCTTCCAGTAGGGAGCAGTCTCAACCCTTTATCCCTGTGAGTTGCTCAGATGGTAACATTTTTTGTGGGTTTCATGCTGTGAAAACGGGAAGCACTGCCCTATGGTAACAAGCATGCCTGACAGCCTTGTGTCAGATCATTGGAAGAGAGGGGAATCAAATCACAAAAGGCCAGCTGGAAAACACTCATCTAGGGATGAGGTCAGGAAAGCCTGGGCAGGGCTGGTGAGAGGAGTTATAGTCAAAGGAAGAATGTTGGGTGATAGTGGCAAACTAGATGGAAGTTTCTGGCAGCACTGATTTCAGTGTCATGTCCCTGTTGACTCCTAGAGGAGAGTTGCCGGAATTGCAGTGGTCTTCCTTAGGGCCCTCAAGACCATGAATGGGCTGGAGTCTGGACCAGTCTCGGGCACGAGCAAATTGAACAGCAGCTCATTCATACTCGTATAAGAGCTGCTGCTCTATCAAGGCCAGAGGCCTTTTCTTATACGGAGCAGCAGGTACACTTCTGGGAATGATTCATACACAAAAGATTCCACAGGGAAAAAAAGTAAGCTCTGTGCATTCCATGAAGATGCTCATTACAACGTTATCTCTACTAATGATCTACTCCACTAACGAAATGAATAAAATACAATATGGCATTTCAAACAAAAAGCCATTAAAATAGATCATTATGAAAGAAAATGAGAAATTTTCGTAAGTTAAAAAAAAGTGTATCTTTTAGAGAGCAAAATTAGACTCGTCTGTTGCTTGGAATGGCTTCCTTTTGCTCTGTGTCTAAACTGTGATTACGGAGTAGTTAAAATGTGTATGCATGTTGGCAAAGCCTGAATAAAATATGCAAACATGAAAATTTTTTTTGTAGAGAAGATGAAATTATGGAGGAAGGGGGTGTCTATTTCAAAATTGTCTCAGTGAGAAGTACTGTGGCATAGTAGTTAAGAGGAAGCTCCCTGGAGCCAAAACAATTCTTACCATGTGTATGGCTTTTTCAAATTACTTAACCTTTCTGTGCCTCAGTTTCTTCATCTGTAAAATGGGATAATCGTTCCTATCTTGGACAGTCGTGAGGTCTATCCAATATGTGGGAAACTTTTATTTATTTGTTTGTTTTTAGATGGAGTCTTGTTCTGTCACCCAGGCTGGAGTGCAGTAGTGCAATCTCAGCTCACTGCAACCTCCACCTCCCTGGTTCAAACGATTCTCCTGCCTCAGCCTCCCGAGTAGCTGGGACTACACGTATGTGCCACCATGCCTGGCTAATTTTTTGTAGTTTTAGTAGAGATGGGGTTTCACCATGTTAGCTGGGATGGTCTTGATCTCCTGACCTCGTGATCCACCTGCCTTGGCCTCCCAAAGTGCTGGGATTACAGGTGTGAGCCACCGTGCCTGGCTGTGGGAAACCTTTAAAACAGTACCTGGCACATAGTAAGTATGCTGTAACTCCTGGCTATTCAACTCCATTTTATTTATAGCTTAATAAAATCATTTTAAGATAGTTGGCCAATCAGCACTGATACTCCTGTCTACCTTAGCCTATCTGTGCTGACACCTTACTGAAGTATATCTAAAACACACCCATTTTAAGTGTACAGGTTGCTGATTTTTGGTGAATGTATACACGGCCGTAACCATCATCACAGTTAGGATGCAGAACTTTGCTGCCGCCCCTCAGAGTTCTCTCATGCCCTATGCAGTCAGCTGCTCTCTCATGACCCAGCCCCAGAGAACCATTGGTCTACTTTCTGCCCCTATGAATTAGTTTTGCCTTTTGTAGAATTTAGAATTTCACAGAAACGGAGTCATATGGTATGTTTTCTGTTGTGTCTGGCTTCTCTGGTTTAACATAATTTTGAGATTCATCCATTGCTTGCAGGTAACAGCAGCTCCTCTTTGTTGCTAGTATTCTGTTACATGCATAAACCACAGTTTATTCTTTCATCTATTGATGGACATTTGGATGTTCCTAGCTTATGCCTATTATGAATAAAGCTGATACCCACACTTGTGAAAAAGTCATTTTATGGACATATGTTTTTACTTTCCTTGGGTAAATCCTAAGAGAATTATTGAGTCATGTGGTACGTGTACATTTAATTTACTGTTAACAAACCAAAACTGGTTTCCAAAATCCCCAGGCCATTCTACATCTCCCCAGCAACATGTGAGAGTCCATATCCTCAGCAACAGTTAGCATCGTCAGTCTGCTCAATTTTAGTGGGTACATAAGGGCACTTACTGTGCTTTTACTTTGTATTTCCTGGGTGACTGATGATAGCACATCACTTTTTAGTGGTAGCTCACTTCTAGGGAAGGAAGGATAGGGATGAATCAAAAGAAGCTCCACCGCTTTTAAGCTTAGGTATCCAAGAGAATGAAACTATGCCACTGACAAAAGTGAAATTAGGAGTCAGTGATTTTTTTTTTTTTAGCATACAGGTATTACATTTGAAGTGATGGCAGGCTGTTAAGGGGAAATACCTTGGAGGCAGCATGCTTTGCAGGCTTGCAGCTCAGGTGGGAGGTCAGGTCCTGAGATAAGAGCCAGGGATCAGCTGTGAGGTGAAGCAAAAACGGGGGGAGAGAGAGAGAGATGAGAGCCAAGGACCAAGCCAGGGCTCAGAGTGGCCAGAAGCATCTGTTCCCCAGTCCCCATTTCCAAGTAATGGAAAATCCAAACTGATAGGTCTAAAAATAGGTAAAATTAGCCCACTTACATATGAGCCACTGGAATACTTACTAGTCCTATTGCAAACACTACTCTTGGCTAATTTGATTGTTAAAATTGTGAATTGCAAAGTTATCTATACTCTTTTTTAAAAAGTTTCACTGTGGTTCATGACAAATCAGTTATCTGTGTGGCCTGAGGGGGCCCCCTTCTGTTAATCACCTTAACCAATAAAGCAATAATGTCTTTCTGAAGTTGATTATTTTTGGTGGTTTGTGTTTGGATGTTCAGGGTTAATAAGGAAGTGATCCTTACCACACTTGTAATTTTAATACAGACAGGGTCTTGCTTTGTTACCCAAGCTGGTCTCCTGGGCTCAAGGGATCTTCTGGCCTCAGCTTCCCAAAGTGCTGAGATTATAGGCATGAGCCACCTGTGCTCAGCATCTTGCTACACTTTCATTCAGGATAAAGATGATAATATCCAATACTACTAAAAGTCTTATAACCTCAATCCAAATATTAAAATAAATGTTACTATTAAGAAGCATTGATTATAGGAGGCCAGGCATGGTAGCTCACACTTGTAATCCCAGCACTTTGGGAGGCCTGAGCCAGCCAATCACTAGAGCCCAGGAGTCCAAGAGCAGCTTGGGCAACATGGTAAAAGCCAGCTTTTACGAAGGAGAGAGAAAAAAAAAAAAAAAAGCTGGGCCTGGTGGTGTATGCCTATAGTCCCAGCTACTTGGGAGGCTGGGGTGAGAGGATCACATGAGCTGGAGAGGCAGAGGTTGCAGTGAGTGGAGACCATACCACTGCATTCCAGCCTGGGTAACGGAGATAGACCCTGTCTTAAAAAAAAAAAAAGAAAAAGTAAAATAATAAAGAAGCCTTGATTATAGGATTCTGAAAGCAAAGTCTTCTTTGCAGTTTGTAGTAAAACTCTTCTGCAGTTTTGTCTCCCTCTGGAGAGAATGATGGTTCTGGGATCAGAAATCTTTACTTCCACAGGAACTGGACACAACAGTGAGGACCAGCTTATCCAAGAGGTCGGACTTAGTGATGGGGAACAGCCAGGGACATGCCCCAGCGCCTCAAGAAACACCTTCGGATGACGTTGCCCATAGTCTCACATTAAAGAACTCTCCAGAAGCTCCCGAGGCCTGGGGCTGGTCGACGCTCCCAGACTGTGAGCTCGTTGCCATGGGAAGCCTGAGTCCGGCAGAGGCCCCACAGCTTTGCCGAGTGCAGCAAGAGCCTCCGGCACAGTTACTCTCTGAGCGGTCATCTCCGAAGCCCTGCTAGTGAGAAGCCTTCCGCCTGCCGACTGTGGAAAGCGTTTCAGCCAGCGCTCCGACCTGCTCCAGCGTGGGCAGATTCACCCGGGGCCGTCAGCCCTCCAAGTGCCGGGCCTGCAGGAGGGGTTTTGCTCAGAGCACATCCCTCCTCCGGCACCGGCGGGTCCACAGCGACTGGCGAGAGGTCCTGTCGCTGTCCCCAGTGTGGCAAGACCTCCTGTGGCCGCTCCAACCTCATCAAGCACCCATGAGTCCACTCGAGAGAAGCCGTTGTCTGCGGGGAGTGTCACAAGGGCTTCTCAGCCAGCTCTGCTGCTGGCTCACCATGAAGCTGGCACTGGCCGAAGTCCTGCATCTGCCCCCAGTGCCCGAAGGTTTTTGGGGACCGGTCGAAGCTGATTGGCTACCAGCGAATTCACACAGCAGAGCGTCCCTTCTGCTGCTGCAGCTGCGGTGATAGCGTCGGCGAAAAGACCTCCCTCTCCCTTAGCGTCCAGCCGCACCAGGGGAGTAGCCCTGCAGGCATGGGAGGGCGTAGAGCGTGAGCCTTGCAGCTAGCTCAGCCTCCCCTGACAGCACCTCTGGGCTACGGCCCTAAGAGAGCCCCGAGTCCAACATCTGCCCCCATCCACACTCCTGCCTCGACATCCCTTCCTTTATCCTGGCCCCCAACTCAGTCTCCAGCCTCTGGTCCCACCCGGCCTTCCCCAGATTCCTCCCAGCAACCCATCTCTTTCATAGCAGCCAGGCCTCAGCCCTCCTCCACTCACCGCTTCCCAGATTCTCTGCAAAGCCCAGATGCGAGTCTGCTCTCCGTGGGGAACCGGGGGCAGCTGTGGCCGCCAGGTTTGTCTGCTCCGGGTGCGGGAAGCTCCTCCGGCACCGGCGCACCCACGCCGGAGAGCAGCCTTGCCTCTGCTGCAGCCGGAGCTCTTCCCTGGTCCAGCGCAGGAAGACCCACTCTCCCGAAAAGCCACACCTGTATGCCGAGGGTGGCCGCGGCTGCCCAGCACGTGCACCCTGGGAGTGGCGGTTTCCAGCCCTCAGTGCCTCCAGGAGGCCAGGAAGTTACCCAGGTGCCGCCAGCCACCCAGCCGGCAGCTCAGCAGGCTGAGGCGATGGGGCCCAGAAGCTGTGCGAGTGCGGGACTGGACTCCGGGGAGGCGGTTCAGGCCCCAGGCTGCCCTGAGCCAGCCCGGGAGGCCTCACAGCATAGCGCGGCCCCACGGCTCAGCAAAGCTGGGCCAGGCTTCGGCGACAGCGCCAATCTCCTCTGCCGCCCTCGAACGCACTCTTTTTTTTTTTTTTTGGACCTCGAACCCACTCTGGAGAGGAGCCCTCCAGTGTCTCCAGTGTAGGAAGGTCTCCAGCCGGAGGTCCAACCTGGCCGGACACCCAAGAACCAGCTGCAGCACTGTGGGGGAGAGTTGCAGCTCCCGGGGGACTGGATCCGAAATGCACTCCCTCCCCTCCACACAGACCCGCTCAGGACGGCTTTTCTGTACTGCAGATCTCCCTCAGAAGTGCTGCAGGCTATTTTGGTTTTTTCCCCTGAATTATTCTCGCTCCTTTCCCCTAAACGTTAAGGTATTCAGGCAGGTGAGGCTGGGGGCAGTGACTCACGCCTGTAATCCCAGCACTTTAGGAGACCGAGGTGGGAGGATCGCTTAAGCCCAAAGAGACCAGCCTGGGCAGCAAGCAAGACCCGTCTCTATGAAATGAAAATAAAATGAGCTGGTGTAGTGGCGCTGGCCTGTAGTCCTAGCTACTCAGGAGGGTGAGGAGGAAGCATCGCTTGAGCCCGAGAGTTCAAGGCCGTTGCACCCCAACATGGGCGACAGAGTGAGACCCTGTCTCTCAGAAAAAACTAAAATAACAAAAGGATTTAGGTAGGTAGTAGTCAAAGGTATATTATCGAAGTAGTAATAATATAAAAGGTATATTCCTGGTGTGGACAAGGATAATATTGTGTTGTCTTAATATTAGTGATTAATATATTTCTCTCTTTTTTAAAATTTTTTTGGAGATGGAGCCTTGCTCTGTCGCCCAGGCTGCAGTGCAGTGGCATGATTTCTGCTCACTGCAACCTCCGCCTCATAGGTTCAAACGATTCTCCTACTTCAGCCTCCCCAGTAGCTGGGATTGCTGGTGTGCACCACCCCACCCAGCTAATTTTTGTATTATTAGTAGAGATGGGGTTTGACCATGTTGGCCAGGCTGGTCTTGAACTCCTGACCTCAGGTATCCACCTGCCTGAGCCTCCCAAAGCGCTGGGATTATAGGCATGAGCCACTGCACCCAGCCTCTCTTGTGCTTTTTAAAGAAGTATTTTTTAAAAGTGTTTGTTGATTGTCTTAACGATGTGCTATTAGAGTGTGAAAAAAGTTACCCTATGAGAATTTAAACTGCATGAAAGTCCGTGGTAGCATTACCGGTTCAGTTTCCAAGCCTGCTCCCCTGGTCCTTGATTCCTCGTTCTCTCAACCCAAGTAGTATTAGGCACCGCCGTCTACTTGTTCTACCTCAGAAAAGTTTTCGACGGCACCCTGTGCCCTCTGCCTGTGCTGTCTCACAGGTGCAAGTCCTTGTTATCATGAGCCTGGACTATTGCAGAAGACTCCTAGCCAGTCTCCCCTGCTTCCCACCTCTGCATTCTGGTTCATCATCCATAGAACCTACCAGTTATGATGGATTGCTTCCCCAGACTCCAGACTCCAACACTAAATCTGACGTCAGTCTCCTGCCTGAAAGCATCTCCTGCCTGCCACTCCCCTACGCCCTCCCCAATCCCAGCAGGGCCTGCAGAATAGGGTTTAAATGCTTCAGCATGGCACGCGTGCTTCTCCATTGGGCTTTGCCTGACCTCTGTGCCTTTGCTGGCTAGGGCCTCCTGTACCTCTGTGCCTTTGCACTTGATTTCTTTCTTTCCACTGCCCAAAATGGCCTTTCCCCTTTTCTGTCTCTCAAACTTGCCTTCCTCATTTATGTGAGCCCCCACTTCCACTGAGAGCCTGCCTCGCCTCTGATGGCACACCTGACGTGGTAACTGCTCCAGTGGCATTGAGAACGTAGGGCCTGTCTGTCTGGTAACCTGTCTCACCAGCAGTCTGTGAGGTCCACGAGAGCAGAAACCCTGGTGCAGGGCTTACAGTGGGCACTCAGTAAATATTAAGTGAAGGAACCACTTCCAGCCACTCGAGTGTTTTATGCTAAAACTTGGATTTCTTTCATCCTTGCTGTCCTCCCAAGATACAAAGTGGACATACTTAGAAAGTTAGCCAAGGTGACCCCACCCAAGCTATGTGTTCCTGGTTACTGTGCCTGTCATTCAGTGATTCCATGGTTATTTCTATAGCAATAACGGAGGAGAGCAACCTAAAACAGTGTTGCTGACTTGGGTCTGGTGCATCACCTCCATGCATTTGTGGAAATGAGATTACCACAAATTGCCAAGATGGTCACATCAAATTTTCAGCAGCATCAGTCATAGGACAGAAAGGCCTCTGCGTATATTTTCAATAATCAGCATTTACTGGTGGCAGAATACTGGTTTAGAAAATATCTGAGATTATGGCTACGCACAGTGGCTGACACCGGCAATCCCAACACTTTGGGAGGCTCAGGCGGGTAGATCATCTGAGGTCAGGAGTTTAAGACCAGCCTGGCCAACATGGTGAAACCCTGTCTCTACTAAAAATGCAGAAATTAGCCGGGTGTGGTGGCGGGCGTCTAGAATCCCAGCTACTGAGGCTGCAGTGAGCTGAGACCACACTACTGCACTCTAGCCTGCGCAGCACAGTGAGACTCTCTCAAATATTTGAGATTAATAGGTTACCATTTTAGGGGCTCTTTATAGACCAGCTGGCCTAGTGGTCCTGGTCTCGTAGGATGTGAGATAAAGGCCTCCCACACGAGCAGCGCTTCAAACTCTGTCCTGTTTGCAGTCTTGGCTCGAGTGACTCAGTCATGAGGCAAACTGAGCACATGTGTGCAAGTGTCAGGGGTTCATCCAGAACCTCAGGGTTCCCAGCATTAGACACAGAGTTGGGAGAAATCAAGTCACAGTGTAGAGATTTATTGTGATGTGTCACACTACACTATTAGGAAATGGAAGAAAATAAAATTACAAGCCTCAGCCTTTAAATGTTTAGCAACTTGGGCTGTATCTCAATGTGTAATTTATTTGTCTCACTTCATTTCAACAAATATTAAATTCCTTCATATCAAGTGCCCATTAGGTTTAATTCATTAAAGCCATACATACTCCAGAATGTTGATTAAAGACATTTCTATCATTTCTACAAAGGAAGCCCCAAAACTGCAATAAAACATGGATCACAGTATAGGGGAACAGAAATCTAAAATGAGCTGGTAAAAGTTTAGAGAAGTGTTGTAGCGTCACATAAAATGTTTAACAGTATATTAGGACTTAAAACCCAATTTCAAGCTGGCTTTTACAAATAGGAGATTTGTTATTTCACATAACTGAAAAGTCTTAGGGTTCAGCTCTTTCTCAATTCTGGTATATGTTGACTCAGGGGTTCACATAATATTAACAAGGCTAGATCTCTCATCTTTCATGTCTGCTCTGAAAATGGCTTCAATACTGGCTTAAATTGAAGGCCTGAGGCTCCAGCAGTTTCAAGCCCAGATGAAATACAATTGTGTCTCAGTAGTCCAAGAAAGAGGCTTGAAAATTGGGACTCATGAACTTGTGCCTCTCCCTACAACAATCATTCCAGCCTGGGCAATGCAGTGAGACCCATCTCTACAAAAAATAAAAAATTAGCGGAGCACAGTGGTGTGTGCCTATAATCCCAGCTACATGGGAGGCTGACATAGGAGGATTGCTTGAGCCCAGGAGGTTGAGGCTGCAGTGAGCTATGAACACACCACTGCACTCCAGCCGGGGAGACAGAGCCAGACCCTGTCTCAAAACAAAACACACAAAAAATCACTGTGGCTGGGTGCAGTGCCTTATGCCTGTAATCCCAGCACTTTGGGAGGCTGAGGCAGGCAGATCCCTTGAGATCAGAAGTTTGAGACCAGCCTGGCCAACCTAGTAAACCCCATCTCTACTAAAAATACAAAAAAGTAGCCAGGCATGGTAGTGTGCACCTGTAATTCCAGCTACTTGGGAGGCTGAGGCAGAGGTTGCAGCGAGCCAAGATCATGCCACTACACTCCAGCCTGGGGGACAGAGTGAGACTCTGTCTCAAAAAAAAAAAAAATCACTATGGCCTGGAGAATAGAATACTCTGATTGGCTAGGCCTGGGTCATGTGGCCCTTCTTAGAGCTAGAGGAGGAAGTCAACCCCACTTGACCTGTGAACTGAGAAAAAGACGGTAGGGGGCATGTCAGTATCAGAAAAAAAAAAGACATATATATATTGGGCATATGACACAAAACAGTAGACATTCACTATTACAAGCCACTGGCCCCTCTCGGGCAGAGGAGCGCAAGCTCCAAACTAGTTAGAGACTATGCCCCTATTGCCACTGGGCCCCACCCTGATGCCATCTGAGCTGCAACCCTACCTGTTTGTTCTAGCTAACCCATGTCCTGTATCACCATACAGTCCTTTTTCCAGGACAATTCCAATTTCAAACACGCTGTCCCTAGGGCCCCCCATAAACATTTATACTTAGCAGATCACATGTTGTAATCGATCTTTGCTTTAGAAAATGTGGAGAAACTGACCCTGAGTCATGCCTCCACCTCCTACACCAACAGCTGAGATACATCTGAAAAGAGGCTGAGATGCTGCCCTCTGGGGTTTATTTAGCACCTGGTGAGTTTGTTCTTCCCTCTGCCTAAAGCAGAAAAAAAATTAAACCTCTAGAAACTGAAAGTGTTGGCAGCAGCCCGGTTAATGAACTTCGTGAGTGAGAACTTACAGAAACAATGGTGAGTACACAGCCTGGAAAAGACAGCTCTGCATGCCCTCTAGAGAGTAGAGAGGTAGGACGGTGATGGGCCCAGAAAAGCACAGACCACCTGACTGGTGGTCTCTGGGTACCTGGGCAAATGCACCTTGTGATGGTGACAGTGAGAGAAGAGACCACCTCACATCCTTCAATTTCACCTCCTCCCTCCCCCCACTTCCAGATGGGAAGGAGAGTGAATAAGAAAAAAAAATAAAATACCAAAGAGCTGGGAAAATGACTCCCTCTTTAGTTCTCAGCATCTCTGCTATCTGTTAACTTTGAAAGAGCTGCAAATGAATGCTATCTCTGCTGGCTGAAGCCTGGCACTGGTTCATGCCCCCCCCCCCCCACTTACATCTCCGCAGATCAGGATCCCTCCTGGAAACACCTCTGCCAACAAAGAGCTTGTTGCTTTTGTCTTGTCTCTGTAAGCCCCACCCCCTTGCTGAATTAGCAAATCAATGAAGCCAAAAGATTGTAAGGTCAGACGTCCAGCAAATGACAATGACATAGTTCCGCCTCAGTTTCCCCTTTAGCATCGTAAGCCTTAAAAGGGGTGAGAAGCTGCGGCTCTAGGAGCTTGGTGAATGAGGCTGTAGACCCCCCACAGCTCCTGACCAAATAAAAAGCCACTTCTTTCCGAAGTTCGGTGTTGGAGAAGTTTGTTCCCCACTGCTCCTGCTACAACAGCATCCCAGGACGGGAGCAGCCCTCAGGCTATTTTCCATGTCCCAGCAAGAAAATCCCGTGAGAGGTGTCAAGCTGAGAACAAAGGAATGGGAATTTCCAGCGAATTGTTTGGCAACAACCAGCAAAACTCTGAGGGGCCATTTTAAGGAAGAAAAGAAGCCTAGAACCTCTTCGTCTTTTTTTTTTTTTTTGAGACAAAGTCTTGCTCTGTCACCCAAGCTGGAGTACAGTGGTACAATCACAGCTCACTGCAGCCTCCTTCTCCTGGGCTCAAGCAGTCCTCCTGCCTCAGCCTCCCAAGTAGCTGGAACTACAGGTATGCACCACCACACCCAGCTAATTTTTTTTTTTAGGAGATGGTGTCTCACTACATTGCCCAGGCTGACCTCAAACTCCTGATCTCAAGCAATCCTCCTGCCTGGGCCTCCCAAAGTGCTGGGATTACAAGTGTGAGCCACCGCATCCCACTAGAACTTTTTCAAGTAAAAATATCTGTCTTCATTTCTGTTTTCTCCAGGAGCCATTATCTTATATACGTAGGGAGGGGGCTATGTGTGGAGGGAGATGCCAGATATCTTTAACTGGAATAGGGCCCCATCTTCTCTGCAACAATGCCAAAGTCCAACTGGGAAAAACAACCATGAGGGAATAATTTTGCAACACTGTATAACATTTGACTGCTGAAGGAGGTTAGTTTTTTAAAAAGTAGCAGCAGCAGCTTAAAGTTGGGTGGAACCTAGTATTCCATTTATTACCGAGGAGAAACAGGTATAGGGCCCCTTCTTGAAAATGTACCTTCCTCGTTTTTCTTTTACATATTAAATTCAGATTATGTCTATATAATTCATTTTTCTTTTGTATATTAAATTCATATTAGATACATCAACCCTTGATAAAAGCTGGAAGCTTCCTATTGGGTTGTAATTCTGAAAAGGCATTGCTGTAGGGTTAACCAAAGGAACAACGTTCAAGCATTCATTACATACATATTTTTAGAACACCTACTTCATGCCAAGTTCCATGCCGGGTGCTGAGGGCAGAACAGGCACGTCATCCCTGCCTGGTCTTGTGGCTTTCTCGTGGCCTGCTTTGATAGAGGGCTCATACCGGCCCCGTCTAGGCTCACTTTCTCCAAGCAGTCATATTTTTCAGATTGAAATAATGCACTTTGCAGTAGACACCTGTCAGGCTTGTGGCTGCTCAGAGTCTTCTGAATACTAGACCTGGGGATTTTCCCTACAATTCCTGCCTCTCTAAGGCAGAATCCAGAGCTCAGTTTCCCAGCCCCTCCTGCAGCTTGGGCACCTATCGGTTGCCAGTTGGTGCAATCACGACTCTTTCAGAAGAGAGTGACCCAGGATATAGGTTTCATGGGGATGAGGGTGGAAGACTCTGGCTTTCCAGGGCAGCATTAATGAAGTTTTCGGCATTGAGGGTCCAGCAGTGTGAGCTGTGGGGTTGTCACTGCAGCTGGCCAACAGAATGACTTTTTTTTTTTTTTTTTTTTTTTTAAAGATGGGATTTCACCATGATGGCCAGGCTGGTCTTGAACTCCTGACCTCAGGTGATCCACCCACCTCGGCCTCCCAAAGTGCTAAGATTACAGGTGTGAGCCACCGCGCCCGGCCAGAATGACTTGTTTCTG
>CAUYLG010001040.1:0-24756 GCA_963573385.1 Cacajao melanocephalus | reverse complement strand
GGAAGCTCAACAAATTTCCCAACATCTTGCTTTTTCTCAGGTGCCTGAAAAACACAATCACCACCACAACAAAAAGTCATATGGTTAAATATCTAAGAATACACTCATTCAACAACTGTGCCAGGGACGATACTGGTTATGAAAAACATGACGACTGGATCATCATCCCTGCACTTGAGGATGCAATATCTGGTTAAGAATATAAATAAAACTGGCCGGGCGTGGTGGCTCACGCCTGTAATCCAAGCACTTTGGAGGCCAAGGCAGGCGGATCACCTGAGGTCGGGAGTTCAAAACCAGCCTGACCAACATGCTGAAACCCCGTTTTTAAAAAAAAAAAAAAAGAAAAAGAAAAAAAAAAAAGAATATAAATAAAACCAAATACCAGTAATTGAGATATGTTCAGGATGCTGTTCGAGCACTCAGTTGAATTAATCAGCAATATCTAGGTGTATAAGGAAAAGCTTAAAAGGAGTTAAAAACCAAGCTGGACCTCGTAGAGTAAGTAGAAATGTATCATATGGAGAGTATATGGGAAGCTGCACATAGTGGCTCACGCCTGTAATCCCAGCACTTTGGGAGGCTAAGGAGGGGAGATCGTCTGAGGTCAGGAGTTCAAGGCCAGCCTGGCTAACACAGTAAAACCCCATCTCTACTAAAAATACAAAACTTAGCCAGACATGGCAGCATGTGCCTGTAAGTCCCAGCTACTCAGGAGGCTGAGGCAAGAGAATCGCTTGAACCTGGGAGGTGGAGGTTGCAGTGAGCCAAGATCATGCCACTACACTCCAGCCTGGGTGACAAGAGCAAAACTCCGTCTCAAGAAAAAAAAAAAAAAAAAATGAGAGAGTATATGGGGTATTCATTCTAAGTAAATAAATAACAGTAAGGCACAAAGGCAAGAAAAAGCAGTTCAATGTCCATGAAAAATTAGGAATGCATATTGGGTGGGTAGGCAAGAAAGCTGAAATAGATTAAGTCAAAAACACAGAGGACCTTTTAAGCTTGGCTTTTAAGTTTCAGGCAATGGGGAGTCAGTCCTCAGGTGTAAGTAATAGCACCACGGATTTGTGTTTTCTAAAGTGATACCCTGAACTAGAGAAAGGAGACAAAAAAAAGTTCAGTTATGACGTTACGGTATTAAACCAAGCAAGGGATAATTAGGCCTCAACAAAGCGCAACAGCACTGAACATGGACAGAAAACAAATCTTCACACATGAGACTAACAAGACTGGTTGAGTAAATGTGAAAAACAGTGAAAGATGAATAAAGATTTGTAGTCAAAACAACTGAGTGGACTGTGCTATCTTTATCCAAGTAGACAGTAGTTTTCCAATTTTGCTATATCAGAAAACCACTGAATCAAAACTTTACTACACATTCCTAAAATGTGAAACAGATCAAAGTAGGGCAACTCTGGCTAAGAAAAGGACCTTTTCTACTGTACACTATGTCACATTCTCCTACAGAATCAATGAAAAAGTGCTGCAGAATCCCAGGACTCCATGCTCAATGGTTCAAAAACCAGGAGATTTGCCGGGCGCAGTGACTCATGCCTGTAATCCCAGCACTTTGGGAGGCTGAGGCGGGAGGATCACAAAGTTAGGAGTTCGAGACCAGCCTGACCAACATGGTGAAACCCCGTCTCTTAAAAAAAAAAAAAAACAAACCAGGAGATTCAGAAGGAAGAAAAGACTGTAAAGGTATAAAATTATGAGGTTTTATTTATATGGAGTTTGGATTGTGTAAGTGTTAGACACTGGCTGATCAAAATCTTTAGCTATATAAAGATCAGAGCTTTATGTAACTGAACAATTAAAAGTCAAACCAAGACGTAAAAATGTCAGATTCTTGCAAGAAGATTTATTAAAAGAAAATAAACTTTACGAGTAGGAATAATTTTCTTTCCAGACCTAGGGCCTCAGACAGACTGAAATGTCATCTTTTTTTTTTTTTAAAAGAAAGATAAAAAGGCTTACCACACTAGCTTTGGTTGTTGAAACATCCCACTGGGTACCTACTGACTGGAAGGCCTGCTGGGCTTCAAGAAAGCCAAACCAGCGTTTTACATGGACTGGAGCTTTGTTCTGTTTCAACTGTTCCTGCCATGCAGCATTTCCTATTAGCAAAGATAATTTTAAACTATTCAATAAATCTGCAGCTTCAAAAGCAAAGTTCCAGTTGTGATTAATTCAAGTAAATGAGATGGCTTAAAGTTGTGCTTATAAAGAAAATGGAATTTTAAATATCTGGGTATACATCGAAATGTTTTCTAATACAGTTAGTTCTCCGTGCCCATGGGTTCCATAACCGTAGATTCAACCAACTGAAAAATATTCAAAGCTGGGCGTGGTGGTTGCCTGGGACCAGCGGAGGGTGGATGATTACGAAAGGACATGAGGAACTTTTGGGGGTGGTGAGTATATTTATTATCTTGATTGTAACCACAGTTCCACAGGGGTGGGTGGGGGTGTGTGTGTGTGTGTGTGTGTGTATGTCAAAATTTATCAAATTATATATTTTTAAATAAGAGCGATTTTCTGTTTATCAATTATACCTCATGAAAGTCGTTTTTGAAAAAACTGGCTTTCCAAGTTGGAAAAGAGCATATTCTTGTTGCAAACTAGTTGTAGAAGAGGGAAGTGACCTCCCAGGAAAACCGTAACTCCCCATCATCCCACTACCCCTCAACCTCCCAATCACACACTCACTGCGCAATAAAGACCTTTTTCAAGTCAAACACAAGGGTCTGGAGTAAATAATGGCTGAAGTAGGAGAGGTGCTGACATAAATGGGATGGGGACTTCTTTAACAGGAACAAAATCAGCTCCAAAGGCAAAAAGAAAGTTGACACCAGAAAAAGACAGGGAATTCCTGTAACTGGATAGGAATAAAACAGCCAGGGAGGGGATTCCTCTGTAATAAAGTCCTAAGTTACTGTCTAAACATATACACACACACACATATACACACATGCATACACACAGAAATATGTATGTTTCCTATTCAGCAAATATTAAATGATTAAAACAGCATTTTAAGAACAATTATTGATACCTTTTAGGGTGGCCCAAACACATAAATCTGCTAAGCTCAAGGAGTTTCCAACTAAGTATGTTCTTAGAGACAGGCAATGATTGAGCTCATTGATTGCAGAAGTAAAGGAATTACATGAAGATAATTTTGTAGCACTGAACTCCAACCAGTGATCAATCTGTGAACATAAAAGATGGAAAAAAAATGCCCTCCAACATTTCAACTTAAAGAAAGACCATAAAAAAATTCTAGTTAACAGTACACGCGGCTTCCTCAGTTAGACCTATGCTTTTCCTTTCTCAAATTATACAACTTATCATTATGTGAACTAAATTCTGGTTGCCTAAAATCTAAAATGGAACTTAAATAAATGCCACATTTTGCTGTTATTTTGCTATGCTTTCTGTTTTTTTACAGGGGTGTGGAGGGGCATTTCAGGAAAGAACAGGAAAATAAGAATTTGAGAACTGGTGGCAGAAATAAGTAACCAACATGAATGAACCCAAGGGATGGTACCTCGCCAAACAGATTCATTTACTTGAAAAATGTAAAAGTAAATACTTAGAAACTGTTGAGAAATGCTGAGTGTATGGTAAAATTATATTGTTTGCTAAGAAGAACGATGGCAAGGAAAACCTAGCTGGCACCCCCATCCAAGTGGAAAACTGGTTGGGGCATTCTAAAGTAGCAGAGCAGTATATGTATATTACACACGGGTTAAAACAATTCTTTAAGCACGGGATCTGCGACCCTGCCCCCGTGGCTTCCTCATGGAGAATACTTTTTAGTTTGTCCACGATCCGTGGTAAGCAGGCACCAGCTTCCTATCTAGTTTATCTTGGGTCTACAAGAAAACACAGAACACCTGTCTGTTAATAACAAACACCTGTTCAGAGAGACTAACTACGTGGGTCAGTCTGCCCAAGCCCTCAGCCTGGAATGCTGTCGGCCCCTGAGGCTCTGAGCTCGGAAAGCTGTTGGCCCCTGGACGGTCCCACTTTGCTGTTCTATCTGGGTGTCCGCTTTTTAATTCCTTCAGTGACACCTGAGTTGGGGTCTCTACAGCCAAGCTGGTCTTGGTAAGAAACCATTCTTTGTACTTCGAATTTTATGAAGATTTAGGAAAGTTAGAGCAGAACACAAACAAGAAAAAAAGCAGTAACTAAAAAGCACCGTCATCTACAGCATAATGACATTTCAGTCAATGACAGACTGCATATATGACAATGGTCCCAGAAGATTACAGTTTCGTTGCATGTTGTCTATGTTTAGATACACAAATACTTACTATATTACAATTGCCTACTGTATTGAGTATTGTAACATGCTGGTATAGGTTTGTAGCCTAGAAGGAATAGGCTACACTGTATAGCGTAGGTGTATAGTAGGCTATTCCATTTAAGTTTTTGTAGATACACTCTATGATGTTGACAGAATGATGAAATTGCCTAATAACACATTTCTCAGAATGCATCCTACTGTTAAGAGGCACATGATTGTATTAAAAGTTAATTTACTACTGCTGTAACTAATTAAACAAGGTATATACTCAGAAACAAAAATGGGATCCAAACTGAGAAGTTACCCTGGTCAAACCTCCTAACTCTTCTAGGACTGCTGCCTTATCCCTAAAGAAAGTTGGATGAGATGATCCATACAGCCCCATCTGCCTATGAAATGCTAGGAATCTCTGAAGACAAAGATAGCACTAAATGCTCCCAAAAGAACAGCTAGTAGGGGATTAAACATTCAAACTTAGGAGTTAAAAAAAAGAATTTTTTGGTGACAAAAAATAAGATGAGCATTCCGTACCTTGGTCTATATAATTAACACTGTTAATATCCTTAAGTAGAATAGTTCATAAGCCAACAATAAATGAGGTTCCCATAAAAAACAAGCATAAGACAAAACACACACAATGAAATGTTCGTTGCTTACCTCAGTATGTTCCATCAGATTAGAGCCATACAACCCAGCTGTAGTTGCAACTCTAGCCAAGTAGCGAAGTATGGAATTCACATCTGTGAATATCACATTTCTAGAATACAAGCATGAAATATCACTGCTGCTCTAGCGATTCAGTTTATGAAGAAACGTAAAAATGGAAACCTTATTATATTTACCATGTAATTCCTACTAGAGTAAAAAATAGATCTGCTAATTTGTTCCTTGTTTTTTTTTCCAGAGTTTCACTCTTGTTGCCCAAGCTGCAACGCAATGGTGTGATCTTGGTTCACTGCAACTTCCACATCCCAGGTTCAAGTGATTGTCCTGCCTCAGCCTCCAGAGTAGCTAGGATTACAGGTGCCTACCACCATGACAGCCTAATTTTTTGTATTTTTAGTAGAAACAGAGTTTCACCATGTTGGCCAGGCTGGTCTCAAGCTCTTGACCTCAGGTGATCTACCTCCCAAAGTGCTGGGATTACAGGCATGAGCCACCACGCCTGGCTTGCTAATTTGTTCTTTACATGTCTATTCAGAGGGGCAAGTATGAAAACATAACCTGGATACTGAGAATAACAGTGACTTAAAATAAATCAAAGCTTGCTGGGTGTGGTGGCTCACACCTGTAATCCCAGCACTTTGGGAGGCCAAGTTGGGCAGAACACTTGAGGTCAGGAGTTTCAGACCACCCTGGCTAATATGGTAAAACCCCAACTCTATTAAAACACAAAAATTAGCCAGGCATAGTGGCATGCACCTGTGGTCCCAGCTACTCAGAAGGCTGAGGCACAAGAATTGCTGGAACCCAAGAGGCAGAAGTTGCAGCAAGCTGAGATCACTGCACTCCAGCCTGGATAACAGAGAGAGACCCGGTCTCAAAAAAGATAAAATAAATCAAGGCAAAGAAGCCAAGAATATATTGTTAATCAAGAGGCTAAAAAGACAGATCAAACCTCATCAAAATTCATCACAGGCACCACTGCACTCCAGCCTGGGCGGCAGAGCAAAACTCCATCTCAAAAATAAAAGTAAAAATCAAATACACACACACACACACACACACACACGCTGTTGGTGGGAGTGTAAATTAGTGAAACCACTGTGAAAAGCAGTATGGCAATTTCTCAAAGACCTAAAAACAGAACTACTGAAGAGGGAGACCCAGGAATCTGAGATCAACTTCCCCTTTGACTATCACACTGCATTTCAATAGAAGAAAAGGCTGACCAACTGGCGCCTCCTGTTTCACCTTCCTGTAGGTGGCAGTCTTGGTCTTGGGGAAACTCTCCAGAAGACACTGTTTTTACTTAAAACATTCTACCATAAAGACACATGCATGCAAATATTCACTGCAGCACTATTCACAATAACAAGGACATGGAATTGTCCGGGCGCAGTGGCTCACGCCTATAATCCCAGCACTTTGGGAGGCCAAGGCAGGTGGATCACGAGGTCAAGAGATCAAGACCATCCTGGTCAACATGGTGAAACCCCATCTCTATTAAAAATACAAAAATTAGCTGGGTGTGGTGGCGTGTGCCTGTAGTCCCAGCTACTCGGGAGGCTGAGGCAGGAGAATTGCTTGAACCCAGAAGACGGAGGTTGCAGTGAGCCAAGATTGCGCCATTGCACTCCAGCCTGGGTAACAAGAGCAAAACTCCATCTCAAAAAAAAAAAAAGAAAAGTATAAAGAAAATGTGGTACATATACACCATGGAATACTATGCAGCCATAAAAAAACCACAAGATCACAACTTTTGCAGGAACATGGATGGTGCTGGAGGCCATTATCTTTAGCAAACTAACACAGGAACAGAAAACCAAGTACTGCATGTTCCCACTTATAAGTTGGAGCTTAATGATGAGAACATATGAACACAAAAAGGGGAACAACAGACACTGGGGCTTACTTGAGGGTGGATGTTGGGAGGAAGGAGAAGAGCAGAAAAAATAACTATTGGGTACTGGGTTTAGTTTTTGGGTGACAAAAAAATATGTACAACAAACCCCCATGACACAAGTTTACCTACATAACAAACCTGCACATTTACCACTGAACCTAAAATCAAAGTTAAAAAAAAAATGAATTTTTTAGCAATGAAACAAAAACATTGCAATCATAAAACAGTAGGATACTAAACAAGTAGTATCCAGAATGTAAAAAAACAGAACACTCGGATACTAAAAATATAATGGCCAAAATTGAAAACCTCAATAGAAAAATGGAATAAAGCTGAGGAATTTTCCAGAAAGTAAAGAAAAAAAAATTGAACCTGGCATGTTGATGCACACCTGTAGTCCCAACTACTAGGGGGGCGGGGGCGGGTGAGGGGGCTAAGGCATGTGTATTGCTTAAGCCCAGGAGTTGGAAGCTGTAGTGTGCTATAATTGCACCTGTGAATATCCACTGCACTCCAGCCTGGACAGCATATTGAGACCTCCATCTCTAAAAATAAAAATAAAGAGATGGGGCCGGGCACGGTGGCTCATGCCTATAATCCCAGCACTTTGGGAGGCTGAGGCAGGCAGATCATGAGGAGATTTAGACCATCCTGGCCAACACAGTGAAACCCTGTCTCTCTAAAAATACAAAAATTAGCTGGGTGTGGTGGCACACGCCTCTAATCCCATCTACTCAGGAGGCTGAGGCAGGAAAATCACTTGAACCAGGGAGTCAGAGGTTGCAGTGAGCTGAGATTGCACCACTGCACTCCAGCCTGGTGACACAGTGAGACTCTATCATAGAAAAAAGAAAAAGAAAAAAACAAAAACAAAAACAGAAAATGGAGAGAAAAACACTTTTGAAATCAAAGAAAAAATTTTTTCAATTACCCAAACCAGGATTTCCAAGTTTCCACAACAAAAGAGGCAACCAAATGCCCAGCAGAACAGATGAAAAATAGACCCAAAGTAAAGCATATTGTTGCAAAACTTGAGAATACGGGCTCCAAGGGAACATTCCTCCAAACTTCCTGAAGTCACACAGAAAAGTTCAGAAAGGCCGGGTGCGGTGGCTCATGCCTGTAATCCCAGCGCTCTGGGAGGCCGAGGTGGGTGGATCACAAGGACAAGAGATTGAGACTATCCTGGCCAACGTGGTGAAACCCCCATCTCTTCTAAAAATACAAAAACTAGCTGGGCATGGTGGTGCACACCTGTAGTCCCAGCTACTTGGGAGGCTGAGGCAGGAGAATCACTTGAACCCAGGAGGCGAAATTTGCAGTGAGCCGAGATTGTGCCATTGCACTCTTGTCTGTCGACAGAGCAAGACTCTGTCTCAAAAAAAAAAAAAAAGTTCAGAAATCGGAAAAGTTACAGAAAAAAATTACAAACCAAACAAACAGCAATTATTCCACGGAAAATAATAGTTTTACATGAAAAGCAACTATACAATGTGGCTCAGCAGTAAATAAAACTTACGCGGTCATTATAATATAAATACAAAGTGATCAAATGAGAATTATGGTATAATTACACTGGGAGAAAGGGGGAGATAAAGAGCAGAAGTTTACAAGTATGGGGTGACTATGTATGTAGTGGCAACAGGGGATGTTTCAGCTTTATTTTTATTTATTTATTTTTTAAAACAGGATCTCCTTCTATCACCCATGCTGGAATGCAGTGGTGCAATCTTGACTCACTGCAACCTTCATCTCCTGGGCTCAAGTGATCTTTCCGCCTCAGTCTCACAAGTAGCTGGGGGTACAGACATAAGCCACCACATCCAGCTAATTTTTGTCTTTTTTTGTACAGACAGGGTTTTACTATGTTGCCCAGGCTGGTCTCAAACTGCTGAGCTCAAGCAATCCACCCGCCTCGGCCTCCCAAAGTGCTACAGGCATGAGCCACTGTGCCTGGCCCAGCTCTATCTTTCTTAGTGGAAACATACTGTCTAAAACTGGAAAAATAAGGAGAAACAATACTAGAATATAAAAGACAAAGGTCAGTACCAAAAGAATCAGCTCAAAAGTCCAGGAGTTTTAGGTACAGTGGGCTATGATCATGCCAGCCTAGGCATCAGAGGGAGACGCTGTCTAAAAAATAAATAAATAAAGTCTGTGGGAAGAGACGGCCAGGGGGAGACCTGTGTCACTTATAGTTAAATGATTACAAGCTTGCTCTGCTTTTTATACACTGAGATTTGTGCCAGTGATCATATTCAAACTATAGTGTAGTAAAATAAAAGCAGAGATCAAGCGGTAACAGGAGGCCTATGGTAAAGACCATCTGAGAGCGCCCTAGAACCGCAGAACACCGCGGTGTAGTTGCAGAGCAGAAAAAACTGCTTTCGTCCCACAACTTTTCCCAACATAGTCTGTGTGAGGATCTAGTAAAGAGAGCTTATGCAAAAGACTTTGGCAAGTAATGCAACCTCTGCCCACAAGACTTGGGGAGGGTCTTTGCAGATGGGAGCTGGTAAGGCCGGAAGACCTTACAGGACAGAGATCACCGAACACAACAGGCTCTGCCTATGTTCTCAGAATATGGAGCAATTCCAATTGTTCTGTGTCCACAATGCTCGGGAGATAAAATCCCCTTGATGCACTGTGTATGGTCAGACCTCATGGCGCCTTATCCGCTGTACCTCTCTTGCCAAAACACCTGGATAGACAATGGGTAGTAAAATCTCAGTGCCCTTAGTTAGCTTTTCTTAGGAGAACCATGTTTGCTATTGAATGCTGCAGACAATGCTCTTCCTCCAGCTATCTTCCTCCTCAACCCCCCTCCCCACAGCCTGCAAGATTAACAAGATAATCCACCTAATAAGAGCGCCTGGAGCCCAGAGCTCAATGCCAACACAGATCACCTGGCCGGTGCGTTGGACCCCTGGACCCACGATGTAAAATTCTATTCTTGTGTCTTTGTCTTTCTTTTCTCACTCCCTCGTCACTGCCAGGACACGGGGCACTCACGTACAGCACTGGGCTGGTTCCCAACAAAGTCAATTAGTACTGAAAATAAAGTACTGATGAAAACACTTACTCAGAAACACGAAGAATATTCTCTTTCCCTTCTTCAACGGAAATGCTGACATTGTCTTTCACATGTTCTACTGCCAGCAAAGCTCCTATAAATAATATGAAAAGATTTACTCTTTAAAAACAATGCAGTATTTATAACTTGAAACATAAAGCAATCGGGATGAGTCAACAAACCAATATTAAGTTCTGTAGGGAGTGAACTTTTCTCTCAGGAAGTATAGTATAGTCTTTTGTCTCAGAGTAGCAACAAATCAGCATCCAGAATCCACTCACTAGTAGAGCCAACTGGTTTTGAATTTGCTCAGCTAGAGATACAAGTTAATCTGTTCCTCACTTCAGAGACAAAAAGAAATTAGTACAGTGCCAGCCAGGCAAGGTGGCTCACACCTGTAATCCCAGCACTTTGGGAGGCCGAGGTGGGCAGATCACTGGAGGTTGGGTGTTCGAGACCAGCCTGACCAACATGGAGAAACCCTGTCTCTACTAAAAACAAAATGAGCCGGGCTTGGTGGTGGCGCATGCCTGTAATCCCAGCTACTCAGGAGGCTAAGGCAGGGGAATCGCTTGAACCCAAGAGGCGGAGGTTGCAGTCAGTCGAAGATCGCACCACTGCACTCCAGTCTGGGCGACAGAGCAAGACTCCGTATCAAAAAACAAAAAAAATTAAAAATAAAAAATAAAGGGCATAGAGTCGAGGTTGGAGGTGCTTCCACTGGCCAGTCAGGGTACTGACCATCAAAATAAATGAGATCAGTCTTAGCATACCCATACAATGAAATCTTATCCAGCAAATAAAAAAGTGAACTACTGTTACGGACAAAAAGATATATGAATTTCGTAAATATTATCCTACGCACATATGAGAATATAAGAATACATATGATTCCATGTATATGAAATTACAGAAAAACCAAAACAAGAGTGACAAAAAGAAGAGTAGCTACCAGGTGCCAGGGATATGGAAAGGAATGACTGCAAAGGAGCATGAGAGAATTTTCTGAAGTAATGGAAATGTTCTATATGATGACTGCGGTGTAGATTACACCGTATTCATAAAATAAAAAATAATTTAAATATAAAATGAAAATAATACAGACTGTTAACTTCTTGAGTATATTTTGCTTTGCCTTTTTTTTTCAGAGTCTCATTCTGTCACCCAGGCTGGAGTGCAGTGGTGTGACCTCAGCTCACTGCAACCTCCGCCTCCTGGGTTCAAGTGAATTCTCCGATTCTCCTGCCTCAGTCTCCCAAGTAGCTGGGATTAAAGCTGTGTGCCACCATGCCTGGCTAATTTTTGTATTGTTAGTAGAGACGGGGTTTCAGCATGTTGGTCAGGCTGGTCTGGAACTCCTGACCTTGTGATCTGCCCACCTTGGCCTCCCAAAGTGCTGGGGTTACAGGCATGAGGCACTGTGACTGACCAACTTTTTTTTAATGGTAGAAAGAAAAAGCTCTTCTCACAAAAAAATGCCAACTAATACAGAAGGAATGGTAGAATTGGAAAGTCACTGTTTGGCAAGCATCATAAAAATCAAGTTAGGCAGGAAGCATCAATGGATACTGAAACTAGTAGCTGAAGGTCTGATGCAAAGTGGAACACTTACGTGATTCCAATGCATCTGCCCATTAAAGTCAAGGTTAGAATCATCAGTAATGGGAAAATTAAATTAATGTACCAATTGATGGGCTACAACGAAGAACAAGGAACAACTATGCTATTCCTGCCAAAGACACAGCAGGAAATATCAGACAACTTAAGGGATATTCTTCAGGTTAAGTGGCCTGTAATCTTCAGAAAGGTCAAAGCTATCAAAGCCAAGATAAGACTAGTAAAAATTCCAGACTGAAAGAAACTGGAGAGAGGTGACATCTAGATGCAAACAAAGCATAATCTAGGATTTTGATCCCAACACTATGGAGGGTATCGTGGAACAATCAGTGGCAGAATAAGGATGGGGTCTGTATATTAGATGGAAGCACTCTATCCATGTGCATTTCCTGATTTGGGGGGCTTGTGTGAGATCATGTGGAGTTTCCAAGTTTGTTGAGGATGTACACTGGAATTCTGCTGGGGTACTGAAGCCTCATATCTACAGTATGCTCTTAGGTGGTGGTGGGGGAAGGTCTTTGTTCTAGTCTTGCATCTTTGTTGTAAGTTTGAAATTAACATTAAATACATAACATGATGAATGCATATAAAACAGGAAAATTCTAGCAATGCAACCTATTTTTAAAAAATGTTTCATCTAATTGTATCATTTAAAGATAAAATGTGAACAACTGGGATTAAATCAAAAATTAAAAAGAAGGGGGAGGAGCAATTAGAAAAAGAATATATTTGATAATTAGCATACAGTTCAAAATGACAAAATTTTTATGAAAAAAATTTCATAGAATACTGGCAGAATTCTGAGTTCTGTAATACACTACAGAAACAGGTTGGCTTTAGGTTGATTTTCTAAGCAACAAAAGATGTATCAGGAGGCTGGGCATGGTGGCTCACACCTGTAGTCCCGGCACTTTGGGAGGCCAAGGCGGGCAGACTGTTTGAGGTCAGGAGTTTGAGACCAGCCTAGCCAACACGGCGAAACGCTATCTCTACTAAAAAAATACAAAAATTAGGCGGCTGCGGTGGTACACACCTGTAAACTCAGCTACTTCAGGTGGCTGAGAACAAGAATCGCTTGATCCTGGGAGGCAGAGGTTGCAATGAGCTCAGTCTCAAAAAAAAAAAAAAAAAAAATCAGGAACTTTAACTACAGTCTCATTTAACTCTGGCAACCAATCCTATGTGGAAGACATTATTCTCCCTTTCTTAAACAAGGAAAGTATGGGAGAAGGTAAAGAAACCTGTCAAGGTTTCACAACTAATAATAAGTGGCAGCTGGGATTGGACTCGGGTCTGCAGGAACCAAATGTCTTTGCTTTCAAGCATGAGGGCACTCTAGTGCCTTTCCAGCCCAAGACTCAAACCCATTTCATTTAGAGTTCATTGATTTGTTGTGCAGTTAGTCCATAATTACTGGAACCAATATGCCAAAACACCATCTTTTAAATACTTAAAATGGCTATTAAGTTATATTTTTGTTCAACAGCCTTAAAACATCACCAAAGTTGAGAACATAATGAATAATTTCATCAGCCCCACGTGGCCAATTGTATATAAAGGTATGGGCTTCTTGAACATTAGAAAGTACTGTGTTTCTATTATCATACATACTCATTAAGAAATATTAGGTGAGGGGCCAGGCGTAGTGGCTCACGCCTGTAATCCCAACACTTTGGGAGGCCGAGGCAGAAGGATCACAAGGTCAGGAGTTCAAGACCAGCCTGGCCAATATGGTAAAACTCCATCTATACTAAAAATACAAAAAAGCTGGGCGTGGTGGCGGGCGCCTGTAATCCTAGCTACTCAGGAGGCTGAGGCAGGAAACTCATTTAAACGCGGAAGGCGGAGGTTGCAGTGAGCCAAGATCGCACCATGGCACTCCAGTCTGAAAGACTCCGTCTCGAAAAGAAAAAAGTCAGGCCGGGTACCATGACTCACGCCTGTAATCCTAGTACTTTGGGAGACCAAGGCAGGTTGGCTTGAGCCCAGGAGTTTGACACCAGCCTGGGCAACACAGTGAAACGCCATCTTTCCACAAAATACACACACAAAAAAATTAGCCAGGCATGGTGGCAAGCACCTGTAGTCTCAGCTCTTTGGGATGCTGAGGTGGGGGGATCACAGGAGCCCGCAAGTTCGAGGCTGCAGTGAGCCTTGATTGCACCACTGCACTCCAGCCTGAACGACAGAGCAAGACCCTGACTCTCAAAAGAAAAAAAAAAAAACCATTAAACTACTTAAATTCTTCTGAGTAATTTCCCAAAGTAATGAAATAGCAGAAATTCTAAACAATTTACCAATAATAACCTTGGTCATGTCAAAAAAAAAAATTCCAAACCGAACTTAAGATGTTTCAGGAAGGTGACAGGTCCAATGTTTACTGTGAAATTTACTACACATCCACAGGGTGTAGTAAAAGCAACTGCATCAGTCTGCAGTATACCTGGGTGTTTTCCCCAATTACCCTACCACCTTTAATTAAAAATAAATGCAGCCTCAGTTGAAATCATAAATGCTAACACGTTCGTCTGGCTTGTTTCTTCTCAACTCGATAAAACCTAAGGAAAAGTTGACTCAAGTGAACTGAGAATTTCTCCCGAGAGGAGAGGACAAGAAAGGAGGTAAGACAAGGAGAGTCAGAGGGGAAAATGCTAAAAAAGAAGCGAAGATAATTGGATTTTAAGTTTTAAAGTGTTATTTCCAAGAGCAGCTCTCGGTCTCCGGGGGAAAAACGGAGAGGTGAGTTGACTGGGAGTTCATCCCTCTGAGAGGAAGGTCTGAAGCGGAGTCTCGTGTTGCCTAGCCCAGGCTCACACCGTGCCTCCCTCCACGCCCTGGAAAACCATCTTCAGAAGCAGATGCACCTGCCGGGGACAAGGGGGCAGGGGGCAGGGGGCAGGGGGCGTGGGGCGCGGAGCCTCCTCCACGCACAATACTGGGGCGAAGGACAGGCCCAATCTCCCAGATGGTGACCATCACTGCGCAAAGCCGGGGCGCAGCGCGATCTTCCTCGCCCCGCACCCTTCCTGGCTGATGCAACCCACACAGGTCATTGGCCTCGGCCCCTTACCCAGCGGAGGGTCTCCTGAATTCACGGTCAGACAGAGCGTCGCCATCTCCGCTAGTCCGCAGATCTACCTATCCGTCCGCCTGGCTGGTACCAGAACCACGCAGGACCCTGCGAAAGCAAGAAGATGCAACGTGTGCGCGTACCCGACGCAGCCGCAGCCTTCGCTCCGCCCCTGCGCCGCAGCTACCGCCGTCACCGCGCACGCCGCGGTGCATCATCGTCGAGCGCCGTCTTCGTCCCCGCCCGCAGTCTCCAGGGCCTGCCACCCCGCGCCTTGGCCGCCAAGGTTAGAATCGCCCACGTGGCCTTCTGTGCTGCCGTGGGACACACGCTGAAGTGGATGGAACTTTACGACACTCCGTAAAGTCAGCAGGTTGTAAAACCATCTTTAAGATGGGATGGGCGTTTATGTAAAGCACGAAAATGCATGCACTGTCTGTATGTAAACATACAAAAGAAAAGTCCTGGAAGCAAACACACAATAGCCATGGTTACGTTGGGAATGGGAGAAGTTTTTCTGGTTTTCTTGTTTTTCTTTTTTATATTTCCCCCCTCCTCTTTATTTTTCAAAAGAAGAATGTATTTTCAAGAGTTATTTGCATATTTGAAAATAATGGTTAAAGGAAAATACAAAAGGCTCTTTAAAAATTACTGCAGCTGGGCGCGGTGGCGCGCTCCTGTAGTCTCAGCTACTCAGAAGGCTGAGGCGGGATCGCTTGAGCCCAGGATCTCCAGAGCGGGCAAGAACTGCAACAGAACAAGACCTTTCTTCCCCTGTGCTCTTTCTATCAGAATCTCTAGGGATGGTGATACAGAAGTACGAGGAAGGGAACACCATGGTCCCTTTAAATGACACAAAAGTGGGGAAGGCAAGTGCTGGGTAGAGGAGGGCGTGGTCCCTGGCTAGGGCTCCACCCCCACGGACTTGGGTGAGGGCGGGCATTTTTGTTTCCTAGCCCAAAGGCTCGCATAAAGCCTGTTTGGTTGTCTCTTCAATCGGATGCGCGCTTAACATTTTGGTGTCCAAACCGGGATAGGGGAACTCCTTCGGGAGATCTGTGCCCTGTCCTCGCTCTCCCTCCTTGAAAAGCCCTCCCATCACTTCAGTACCTCTGACCGGCCTGTAGAACTCCCGCCTTTGTCTTCGGGTAAGCAATTTCCATTTCTCTTCAAAGCTTTTCATTCTCTCTCTCTCTCTCTCTCTGTCTCTCTCTCTCTCTGTCTCTCTCTCTGTCTCTCTCTCTCTCTGTCTCTCTCTCTTACTCTTGCTTTCTGTCTTGGTCTCACTGAAGCTTTTTCCTCTCTGGAACCCTAACATGTGTAGCTCCTCTCCATGCTGTGCCTGGAATCTCTCTCTAGGTTGTCAATTGGGCAATCACAAAAAACAAACTCATCTTGTTTGTTTCCCTTCTCTCAGAATCACTTTCCAGTGCTACCTGACACCCACTGCCTTGAAAATCATTGCTGCACATATATTTCGTGGAATTTTTTCATTGGTTCAAAACAGTCAAGCAGGCAGGAGGATAAATCTGGTCCTGGTTACTCTGTTTTGGCTGAAGGCTGGAAGCAGAAGTCTTATGTTTTAATGGGAAATTTTACTGTCCTTTTCTCTTTCTCTCCTTTTATTTTTATTGAGACAGGATCTCCCTCTGTCACCTAGGTTAGAGTGCAGTGACAGGATCATAGTTCCGCAGTAGCAAACTCCTGGGCTCAAGTGATCCTCCCTTCTCAGTCTCCTGAGTAGCTGGGACTACAGGCATCCACTACCACACCTGGCTTCCTGTTCATTTTAAGGCACAAAAGATATTTAGTGGATGTTGGTACTTGGGCTGTCCAAAGCATCAGGCTCTAACAATCTCAGACAGATGAACTGCCTTTTTAAGAGGTGCAGTTGCTACATGGCACTTTTAGGCAGACTTCCCAGGAATCTGGATGGATAACTGAACAGAGTAAGCTGATATCTGTGGTAATGCCTGAAAAGTATCATAGCAGGACTCACACTTCCAGTACTATGGTCAGTTTTTCTACTTCTGCCTCACCTTAGGGCTGTATTCCTTGAGTATTTTTTTTTTTTTTGAGACAGAGTCTTACTCTGTTCCCCAGGCTGGAGTGCAGTGGCACGATCTCAGCTCACTCCAACCTCTGCCTCCTGGGTTCAGGTGATTCTCATGCCTCAGCCTCCTGAGTAGCGGGGACTACAGGCATGCACCACCATGCCCAGCTAATTTTTGTATTTTTAGGAAAGACAGGATTTTGCCATGTTGGCCAGGCTGGTCTTGAACTCTAACTGAGTTAGAGGGGTTTAAACCTAGAATGAATCTCTGTTTCATGAGAGTGATAGAATTTCAGAGGATATTTACTTATCCAAGATATGCTAGAAAAAGCATTTCTTCAATAACTAAACATAGGAAGATAAAAGATCTTTAGATTTTCTGAAGAAATTCTCTGAGATTACACTGAAGTCTCAAGGAAACACTAACATAAATAATCTAAGTAAATGGCCTCAATTGTGTTGTCCACAACTTAAGCATACACTGTATTTCTTTCTCCTAGATAATTCAGAATAAATGATTTTGAGGCAGTCTTGCTCTGTCACCCAGGCTGGAGTTATCACAGGCTGGAGTTAACACAGCTAACTGCAGCCCTGACCTCGAGGACTCAAGTAATCCTCTCATCTCAGCCTCCTGAGTAGCTGGAGACCACAGTTGTGTGCCACCACACCCAAGTTGAGACGGAGTTTCGCTCTTGTTACCCAGGCTGGAGTGCGATGGCGCAATCTCAGCTCACTGCAACCTCCGCCTCCTGGGTTCAAGCAATTCTCCTGCCTCAGCCTCCCGAGTAGCTGGGACTACAGGCGTGCGCCACCATGCCCAGCTAATTTTTTTTTTTTTCTGAGACAGAGTCTTGCTCTGTCGCCAGGTGCCAGGCTGGAGTGCAGTGGTGCCATCTCAGCTCACTGCAACCTCCGCCTCCCCGGTTCAAGCAATTCTCCTGCCTCAGCCTCCCAAGTAGCTAGGATTACAGGTGTGCACCACCACGCCCAGCTAATTTTTGTATTTTTAGTAGAGACGGGGTTTTACCATGTTGGCCAGGATGGTCTCGATCTCTTGACCTCGTGATCCACCCGCCTTTGCCTCCCAAAGTGCTAGGATTATAGGTGTGAGCCACCGCACCCAGCCAGGTTTTTTTTTTTCTATAGAGATGGGGGTCTCCCTATGTTGCCCAGACTGGTCTCAAACTCCCAGTCTCAAGTGATCCCCACATTTGGCTTCCCAAAGGGTTAGAATTACTGGTGTGGGCCACTACACCTAGCCCAAAATAATTGTTTAACAATTGAATTGAATTTCCACTATGCTTCCATCAATTATGCTATATATTATTCCTTGAGCAAATTTTAAATGGCTATGAAAACCGGATTAAATAGTCCATTTGTCAATGGTCATTTAAATTTCAAAAATATACTAAATAACAATAACATTGAATAAAATTAGTACTACTTTTAATAAAGTTTTAATAAAACTGTATAAATCAATTACTTAAATGGTTAATGTTCTGAAAGTAAAGCTAAACTGGACATTTTTAAAAAGTAAATGCCAGGGGTATCTTCTAGCAGGAAATCAAGAATAAAATCAATTCAAAGAAGTGCTGTTATTTTAATTTAAGTAATATTATTAAGATGGCATAACAACAGATATTTATCATATAGTTTTTAAGGAATATCTTAACTGAAAATTTAAATCTCTTTTGGTCAAGGATAGCTTCTCTGTTTTAAATTCATACTACTTTAATAGTTTATTATTATGAGTGAACTTACCATTATTACATTTAAAGAACATTTTAGAAAGTTTTAAAACACACCAATACCATTTACTAGTAGTCATTTCACAAAACATTGTGAAAAATAAATGAGCAAATACCTGGAAATGCTTATCAGAAGCCTAAAACATATAAAGTGTTCCATAAATGTTCATGATTGTTGTGACTGTTATTATTTAAGACATTTTTGTGCTTTTTGGTTGGAGATATTAGGTTTAAGTTTTGCTATTACTTTAATTTTATTTAACAAAGATGTGTCATTAAATCAAATTCACCAAAGAATCCCTGTAGCACATTTTATGTTTTATTTTATTTACTTATATATTTTAGAGATAGAATCTTGCTGTGTCATGCACGTAGGTGAACAGTGGTATAGTCATAGCTCACTGCAACCTGGAACTCATAGGCTCAAGCAAACCTCCTGCCTTAGACTTCCCAGTACTACCACACCACCATGCCCAGGTATTCATATATATATATACACATACATATAGATAGATATATATAGATTTTTCTTTTTTTTTTTTGTAGAGTCAGGGCCTTTGCTATATTGCTCAGGCTGGTCCCAAATTCCTGGCCTCAAGCAATTCTTCTGCCTCAGCTTCCCGAGGTAGATGGGATTACAGACATAAGCCACTGCACATGGCCTTATAGCATGTTTTAAAGGGAAAAAAGCGGGCCAGGCATGGTGGCTCACGCTTGTAATCCCAGCACTTTGGGAGGCCGAGGCGGGCAGATCACGAGGTCAAGAGATCGAGATCGTCCTGGCCAAAATGGTGAAACCCCGACTCTACTAAAAATACAAAAATTAGCTGGGCATGGTGGCGTGCACCTGTAGTCCCAGCTACTCAGGAGGCTGAGGCAGGAGAATTGCCTGAACCCGGGAGGTGGAGGTTGCAGTGAGCCGAGATCGCGCCACTACATTCCAGCCTGGTGCCTGGAGACAAAGCGAGACTCTGTCTCAAAAAAAAAAAAAAAAAAAAGGGAAAAAAGTGTCTAGTCATATATGAAAAATGTTCACATTGTTTACAAATTACATTACAACATTACAATTCTAAACCTTTATTAAAAACATATACAACCTTGTAAATGGAAAAGCAGAAGCCTTGGTATCAGTCCAGTAGAGAAATTTGACTATACTATCACTATGAACCCATTTGGGAGTAACAAAGCTAAAGTATAACCCTGCCAGTACTTCTCACATACACAAACCACTCACACATTTTTTAAAAGAAAGGAAAAAAAATAAAGTAATCCTGCTTATCTAACCCAACTTTCTGATTTATTAAAAATTGAAACTACTATCTTCCTGGGAATTGTAGTTTATTTTGTATACAGAATTTTAAACTTCAGCAGATCTCTGGCTTTTGCCCTCACTCTCTCTTCCAGTCTCCTGTCTTCTGCACTCATATTCATGGATGTTCTAAGGAATGCATCACATGTGACAACAGACTGGTCAAAAATTCTCAGAATTCTTGTTGTTTAGCCTCATCTATCCCACTAAAATAGTGATCTCTACTTGGTACCATCTACTGCATGGAACTGCCTTTGTTAAGCACCAGTGCCACTTCAGGTGGGTATCACCCTATCCACAAAATACCATATCCCCAGGTCCACTGCCACCTTCTTCAAATGGGCACTACGACTGATTCCCGAAGGTCTCACTCTCTTCCGACTCTAGTACCACAATCCGCCTTTAAGAAGCCGAGCCATGCTACAGAAAATGTAAAATCATAGGATTGTGCTATCACAAAAGTGTAATTTGTGATTTTAGTTAGACCCTTAACATTCCTCATTATTCTTTAACCATTGTTACCTCTCCTTCCACAGCAGATTGCAAAAACGGCCACACCTTCTTTCCCTGCCCTAAAGAAGTGGGATACCATGCTTCTCAGAGTAGGATATTTGAAATAATAATAAAAATAATTTCTCTACTTTTTGAATGCAAGTTGACCACCGGATTTGCTTTGGCCAATGAGACATTTAAAAACACTTGCATGTTGGAAATTAGAATGATCTTTTAATCCCATAGCCATGTGAACAAGCCAGGGCTATCCTGATACAAGATGAGAGACACATGACTCAGTCACCCTCATCACCGCAGTTGACAGCCAGCCTACCACTAGACAGACATGGGAGTGAATCCTTCCAGGACCAACTAGGCTCGGCCAACCCGCCAGTCACAAACCAGAATCTGATGAACCTGACCCAGACCAAAATTATCCTGCAGGCTCATGAACAAAACAAATGTTTTTTGTTTTAAGCCACTAAGTTTTGGAGTAGTTTACTATGCAACAATAGATTAATGATATGCCCTCTGACTCACTTCAGTAATTATTCTAAACATTTGCATCAATCAATGACTGCTCCTACTGTTATCCCTAGCACCTAACTTTATCTCACTTTTTGATTTGTAAAACTGACACGCTTAACTCCCCACACTTTCCTAACAGCACACTATAGCACAGCGGTAAAGAGAACTGGTTTTGAAGCCCGATTCCCTGCTCTTCTCTTGGCTCTGGGCACATATAAGCTGTAAGACCTAGAGAAAATTACACAACTTCACTGCATATCATGTTTCTTCTCTGTAAAAGTGGGGATAATGATAATATCTACCTCATAGAGTTGTTGTGAGAATTATAAATGAAGAGTATACAGTGAATGCTATATAAATATCAACTACTATTGTTTTTATTGTTCACTGGCCAGTGATCCAGAGCTTAATGGTTTTAACAGTTTTACTCAAATACCACACTTACACATTCACATATTATGAAATTCAAACAATTAAAGTATATGTTTCAGACCGGATATGGTGGCTCATGCCTGTAATCCCAGCACTTTGGTAGGCCAAGGTAGGTGGATCATCTGAGATCAGGAGTTCAAGACCAGCCTGGCCAACATGGTGAAACCCCGTCTCCACTAAAAATACAAAAAATTAGCTGGGCATGGCAGCACAAACCTGTAGCCCCTGCTACTCGGGAGGTTGAAACAGGAGAACTGCTTGAACCCAAGAGGTGAAGGTTGCAGCAAGCTGAGATCATGCCGCTGTACTCCAGCCTGGGCAACAGAGTGAGACCCTGCCTCAAACTATATATAAAAATAATAAAATAAAGTATATGTTTCAGTGGTTTTTTTGTATATTCAGAGGTGTAAAACCATCACCACTATCTAATTTTAGAGAATTTTTATCAACCCAAACACAACTTGATTTTGAGACCTGAAGTCCTGAGGTAGATCTGAGACAACACCTCGGGGAAAGGCCAGGAATACGGCAGGGAAGATCAAATATGGATGCTGGTCCAATGAACATCAGAACTGTAAACAAGAGATGAAGCCAAGAATCAGAGTCAGATGGAAATAGAGTTAGCTATATTATAACTAATAGTGAAAAGGGGAAGAAGATAGGGCACAAACAGCATTAGACTGTCTGCAGCTGACATCACGTGTGCCAGACTAGCTTAAAGATGTGGCATCAGGGAAAGCTCATCACTCCTCACTTTCAGGTCTACCCTGCCAAGGCTGGAAAATCAAGGGTTTTCTCCAGATCTCTGCCCTCTGAAAGGTACTAACATATCCTGGTATGCCTTAGTCAAGGGTCTTTGGGTTACAAGTATAACCTTCAAATGTCTCCCAACTTCAGAATCAAGGGTCTTGCTTTTCTCTTTAATGTACTGTTAACATAGTCTTTTTTGTTGTTATTTTGTTTTTTGAGTCAGGGTCTCACTCTGCCACCCAGGCTAGAGTGCAGTGGCATGACCATAGCTAACTGTGGCCTTAATTTCCTGGGCTTAAGCGATCTTCCCACCTCAGCCTCCCTAGTAGCTGGGACCAGAAGCATGCACCACCATACCCGGCTAATTGTTAAACATTTGGTAGAGACAGAGTCTCTCTCTGTTTCCCAGTTTCTGTTAACACAGTCTAAGTCCTCATCTTATGTAACTTCAGGGAGTTTTGTCTATTCCCTAAGTATTTCTAAGATTCCCTGGGAAATGTTTACATCTTCCACAAACATATCCTTATTGTTTCCTGCCATCTCTTACTCCAGGCTACTGCTTTGTCTCACAGTATCTCTTCCTACTGTCTCAAAACCATTTCTCCATTCTGCCAGAGATATCCCCTTAATACCTTACCCCAAGTATAGACATAGCTCCCTAAAATCCCAAAGTGCAGGAAATGTTAGCTGTTTTAAATTTAACTGCTGACTTCAAGATGAAGGGACTACAACACCACAGGAACGAGGATTACTTAAAACAATACACAGCTATCATTACTCTAGAATCTACTGGTCATACGTTGCCACAGAGGGTTTCTCATCAGTCATCTTTCTCTTTAACCCTCAGTTGGTCACAGTATTACAGAATACAGCTTCCCTCTCAAGGTCAGGAGTCTCCTCAAGGCTATCTTTTCCTCCCCAAACCATGGTTTCTCTCTCTTCCAGATCCAGCCAGAGAAAAGTCTCTCCTTCTCTACCTATGGGCCACATTTCTTCCTTGAGGATGATTGACAGTGGGAACATGCATTGTATTCAGGAAAACACTCCTATTTCCTCCCATGCAAAGTATGATATGGAACCTGGCTCCATGAAGCCAATACATTATAGTTGACAGTGCAGTTCCCAAAGGCTCATTTATTCAGCCTTAACTAGGACCATGTGTGGTTCACTGACTGTCCTGCTTAGACACTGCTATCACAGACACAGAATAGTTCTTTTTCACACACGGTCTTCCAGATTACAGTGAAAAGTACTTCAGATCTGCATGCTTCTCTTCTGGTCTGTTCTCCCAACCTGTTTTGAGCAATTTTTTGTTTGTTCATTTCTTTTTTAGACAAAGTCCTACTCTGTCACCCAGGCTGGAGTACAGCGGTGCAATCTTGGCTCACTCTGCCTCCCAGATTCAAGTGATTCTCCTGCCTCAGCCTCCCAAGTAGCTGGGACTATAGACACCACCACCACGCCCAGATAATTTTTGTATTTTTGGCAGAGATGGGGTTTTACCATGTTGGCCAGGCTGGTCTCGAACTCCTGGCGTCAAGTGATCCATCTGCCTCGGCCTCCCAAAATGCTAACATTACAAGCACGAGCCATTGAACCCATTCTGAGCAAATACTTAAACCAAAGATACACGTAATTCCCAAAGAAAATAATGATTATAGTCTATCACAGAGCAGCCTAAGTCTGAAATTCAAAGAAAACAATTAACTTTGTAGGCAGCCAGTTCTGTAAAAGATGAAGTTGCAGACAAAAGAGGCACATAATTGATACTACTAACCCAAACATTTATCTAAAATGGAAGCATATCGATTTGATTTCTATCACTGTGTCAGGGCCCTCCCCAAAATAATAAATAGTATTATTCATCACTCAATGATATGGTTTGGATTTGCATCCCTGCCCAAATCTCATGTCAAATTGTAATCCCCAATGTTAGAGGAGGGACCTGGTGGGAGGTGACTGGATCATGGGGGCAGATTTTCCTTGCTGTTCTCATGTTAGTGTGTGAGTTCTCACAAAATCTCATTGTTCAGAAGTGTATAGCACCTTCCCCTTCTCTCCCTTCCTCCTGCTCCAGCCATGAAAGACATGCTTCCCTCCTCTTTGTCTTCTGCCTCCATTGTAAGTTTCCTGAGGCCTCCCCATCCATGCTTCCTGTACAGCTAGCAGAACCATGAGCCACTTAAATCTCTTTTCTTTATAAATTACCCAGTCTTAGGTAGTTCTTTATAGCAATGTGAGAACAGACTAATATACTCAACATCTCTAAGACTAAAATACCTATATAACAATTCTAAGCATCATTATTCAATATAGATATAACCTATAGTCCTTAAAATGACAATCTTTCTGGCACAGGTGATTTGTCCATGTCTACTCTGACCAGCTGTGACCAGGGGACAGAATAATACAAGCTCACAAAGTCTTAGATATGCTCCTAAAATCCAAAAATTTACTAAAATTCAAAGCTTTTTTATAACTCATTTGGCAACAAACTGACTACCTCACTTCATATACAAAAAATAACTCAAAATGGATCAGAAACCTAAAGGTACAAGCTAAAACTGTAAAGCTCTGTGAAAGTAACATTTAGCCTAGGGGTTTTTAAATGGGGGTTGTTTACCCACTAGAAAATATTTGGCAGTGTTGTGATACATGTTTATTGTCATGGCTGGTAGAAACTGCCGCTGGTGGCCGGGCACGGTGGCTCACGCCTGTAATCCCAGCACTTTGGGAGGCCGAGGCAGGCGGATCACGAGGTCAAGAGATCGAGACCATCCTGGCCAACATGGTGAAACCC
>CAUYLG010001039.1:0-40708 GCA_963573385.1 Cacajao melanocephalus | reverse complement strand
ATAGAATAGAAGACACTGGATGTTCTATAGAATAGAAGAGACTGGATGTTCTATAGAATGGAATAGACAAGATGTTCTACAGAATGCAATAGACTAGACGTTCTATAGAATAGAATAGACTGGATGTTCTATAGAATAGAAGAGAGTAGATGATCTACAGAATAGAAGAGACTGGATATTCTATACAATAGAAGGGATTGTATGTTCTATAGAATCGAAGAGAATAGATGTTCTATAGAATAGAATGGAATATAATAGATATTCTATACACAAGAATACACTAGATGTTCTATAGAATAGAGGAGACTGCAGGTTCTATAGTATAAAAGAGACTAAATATTCTATAGAATAGAAGAGACTGGATGTTCTATAGAACAGAATAGCCTAGATGTTCCATAGAATAGAATAGAATAGAATAGAATAGAATAGAATAGAATAGAATAGAATAGATGTTCTATGGAATATGTGTTCTATAGAATAGAAGAGACAAGATGTTTGATAGGCAAGAATAGATTAGATTTTCTATAGAATAGAAGAGACTGGATGTCCTATGGAATGGAATAGACAGGATGTTCTATAGAATAGAAGAGACAGTATGTTTAATAGAAAAGAATTGCCTGGATATTCTATAGAATAAAACAGATTGGATTTTCTATAGAACTGAAGAGCCTGGATGTTCTTGAGAATAGAAGAGACTGGATGTTCTAGTGAACTGAAGAGTTTGGATATTCTGTAAAATAGAAAAGACTGGATGTTCCATAGAGTAGAAGAGATTGGATGTTCCATAGAATAGAAGAAAGTAGATGTTCTATAGAATGGAGGAGAATAGATGTTCTATACAAGTGAAAAGTGTAGATGTTCTATAGAAAGCATTTGAAGAGATGTTCTATAGAATAGAAGAGAATATATCTTCTATAGAATATAATTTAATAGATGTTGTATAGAATAGAAGAGGATAGATGTTCTATAGAATAGAAGAGACTCAATACTCTATAGAAGAGAATGCATGTTCTATACAGTAGAATAGACTAGATGTACTATAAAATGGATATTCTATAGAATAGAATAGACAAGATGTTCTATACTGTAGAATACACAAGATGTTCTATAGAATAGAATAGACAAGATGTTCTATAGAATAGAATAGAATAGATATTCTACAGAATAAAAAAAGAATAGATGTTCTATAAGATAGAAGAGAATAGATATTCTATAGAATGGAAGAGACTGGATATTCTATATAATAGAAGAGACTGGATATTCTGTATAACTGAAGAGACTGTATGTTCTATAGAATTGAGGTGACTGGATGTTCTACAGAACAGTAGAGACTCGATGTTCTATAGAATAGAAGATACTTGATGTTCTATAGAATAGAGGAGACTGCATGTTCTATAGAATAGAAGAGACAGGTTGTTCTGCAGAATAGAAGAGAATAGATGTTCTATAGAATATAAGAAAAATGTTCTATAGAAGAGAAAAGATGTTCTATAGAATAGAAGATAAATGATGTTCTATAGAAGAGATAAGATGTTCTAAAGAAGAGAAGAGTCTAGATGTTCTATATTAAACAAGATAAAAGATGTTATATAGAATAGAAGTGAATAGATGTTCTATAGAATAGAATAGAATAGATGTTCTAAAGAATGGAAGAGACTACATGTTATATTGAATACAGAATAGATGTTCTATAGAATATAAGAGATTAGATGTTCTATAGAAGAGACTAGATGTTCTATAGAGTAGAATACAGTAGATGTTCTATAGAATAGAATAGACTAGATATTCTGTAGAAAACAATGGAATAGATGTTCTATAGAATAGAAGAGACTAGATGTTCTATAAAATAGAAGAGGCTAGATGTTCAATAGAACAGAATAGGCTAGAGGTCTTATAGAATAGAATAGACTAAATGTTGTATAGAATAGGTGTTCCATAAAAAACAAGAGACTATATGTTCTACAGAATAGAATATACAAGATGTTCTATAGAACAGAATAGAACAGATGTTCTATAGAATAGAATAGCTTAGAATAGTATAGATGTTCTATAGAATAAAAGAGAATAGATGTTCTATAGCGTAGAAGAGACTAGATATTCTATAAAATATAAGAGGCTAGGTGTTCTATAGAATAGAATAGAGAAGATGTTCTATAGAATACAGTAGGCTAGATGTTCTACAGAATAGAAGAGACTAGATGTTGTAAAGAATAGAAGAGACTGGATGTTCTATAGAATAGAAGAGACTGTGTGTTTTACAGAATAGAACACACTAGATGTTCTACAGAAGAGAACAGAATAGGTGTTCTATAGAATAGAATAGAAAAGGTTTTCTATAGACTAGAATAGACTAGATGTTTTATACAATGGAAGAGCCTGAATATTCTATAGAATAAAAGAGACTGGATGTTCAATAGAACAGAAGAGATCGGATGTTCTAGAGAATACAATCGACTGGATGTCCTATTTAACTGAAGAGTTTGGATGTTCTATAGAATAGAAGAGATGAGATGTTCTATAGAATATATGAGAATAGATGTTCTACAGAATTGAAGAGTATAGACGTTCCATAGAATAGAATTGCATAGACGTTCTAGAGAAAAGAGAATAGATGTTCTATAGAATAGACTTGAATAGATGTTGTATAGAATAAGAGAATAGATGTTCTATAGAATAGAAGAGACTGGGTATTCTATACAATAGAAGAGAATGGATGTTCCATAAAAGAGACTGGATGTTTTATAGAAGAGACTAGATGTTCTATAGAATAGAAAAGATGTTCTATAGAACAGACTAGACTAGACGTTCAATAGAATAGAACAGAATGGATGATCTATAGAATAGATGAGACTACATGGTCTATAGAATATAATAGTCAAAATGTTTTATAGATTAGAATAAACTAGATGTACTGTAGAATAGAAAAGTCTGGAAGTTCTGTAGAACAGAAGAGACTAGATGTTCTATAGAATAGAAGAGCCTGGATGTTCTATAGAAAAGAAGAGACTGGATGTTATACAGAATATAACATACTGTTTGTTTTATAGAATAGAAGAGAATAGATGTCTACAGAATAGAATTGAATAGATTTTCTATAGAATAGAATATACTAGATGTTTTATAGAATAGAATAGACTAGATATTCTAAAGAATATAAGAGACTGGATGTTCTATGGAATTGAATAGACTTAATGTTCTATAGAATAGAAGAGACTGGATGTTCTATAGAATAGAAGAGACTGGATGTTGTATAGAATAGAAAGGAATAGATGTTCTATGGAAGAGACTAGATGTTTTGTAGAAGAGAAGAGACTAGATGTTCTATATAATAGAAGAGACTAGATGTGCTATAGAATTGAAGAGTATACATATTCTACAGAATATAATTGAATAGTTGTTCTATAGAAGAATATAGATGTTCTATACAATAGAAGAGAAGAGATGTACTAAAGAATAGAAAAGAATATATGTTCTATAGAATAGAAGAGACTGGATATTCTATAGAATAGAAGAGAATGTATGTTCTATAGAATAAAAAAGACTAGATATTCTAAAGAATAGAAGACACTAGAAGTTCTATAGAATAGAAGAGAATAGAATTTCTATAGAATAGACTAGATGTTCTATAGAAGAGATGTTCTATAGAATAGAAGAGTCTGGATGTTCTATAGAATAGAAGAGAATAGATGTTCTATGGAATAGAAGAGACTAGGTGTTCGATTAAATAGAAGAGACTAGATGTTCTACAGAAAAGAAGAGACAAGATGTTCTATAGAACAGAATAGACTAGATGTTCTATAGAATAGAAGAGACTGTATGTTCTATATGTTAGAATAGACTAGGTGATCTATCGAATGGAAGAGACTTGATGTTCCATAGAATAGAAAAGACTGGATATTCTATAGAATAGAACAGACTGGATGTTCTATAGAGTAGAAGAGAATAGATGTCTATAGAATAGAATAGACTAGATGTCCTATAGAATAGAATATACTAGATGTTCTATAGAATAGAATAGAATAGAATAGAATAGAATAGAATAGATGTTCTATAGAATAGAAGAGTCTGGACGTTCTATAGAGTTGAATAGACTGGATATTTTATAGAATAGAAGAGACTAGATGTTCTATAGAATTGAAGAGTATAGATGTTCTATAGAATGGAATTGAATAGATGTTCTATAGAATAGAAGAGAATAGATGTTCCATAGAATAGAATTGAATAAATGTTCTAAAGAACAGAAGATAATATATGTTTCATAGATTAGAAGAGACTGGATAGTCTATAGAATAGAAGAGAATGCATGTTCTACACAATAGAAGAGACTACGTATTCTTTAGAATAGAAGACACAAGATGTTCTGTAGAATAGAAGAGACTAGATTTTCTTTATAATAGAAAAGATGCTCTATAGAAAAAAAGAGAATAGAAGTTCTATAACATAGAATAGAATAGTTATTCTATAGAATAGGTGTTCTATAGAAAAAAATAGACTGGTTGTACTATAGAATAGAATAGACTAGATGTTCTATAGAATAGAAAACAGTAGATGTTCTATACAATATAATAGACTGGATATTCCATAAAATTGAATAGACTGAATGTTCCCTAGAAGAGACTAGATGTTCCATAGAATTGTGTAGCTGGAAGTTCCAATGAATAGAGGAGACTGGATGTTCTATAGAATTGAAGAGACTGGATGTTCTATAGAATAGAAAATAATAGATGTTCGATAGAATAGAAGAGACAAGATGTTCAATAGACTAGAAGAGAATAGATGTTCTATAAAATAGAAGAGACTAGATGTTCTGTAGAATAGATGTGACTAGATTTTCTGTAGTATAGAAGAGAATAGATGTTCTATCGAATAGAATAGACTACATGATGTTTAGAATAGAAATGTCTATATGTCCTATAGAAAATAATGGAGTATATGTTCTATAGAATAGAAGCTAATATATGTTCTATAGAATAGAAGAGACTAGCTATTGGATAGAATAAAGGAGAATAGATGTTCTATAGGATAGAAGCGACCAGATGCTCTATAGAATAGAAGAAACTAGATGTTCTATAGAATAGAAGAGAGAACACATTCTATAGAAGAGACTCGATGTTGTATAGAACAGAAGAGACAAGATCATCTATAAAATAGAAGAGACAAGAATTTCTGAAGAATAGACTAGATATTCTATAGAATAGGTGTTCTATAGAATAGAATAGAATAGAATAGAATAGAATAGATATTCTATAGAATAGAATAGAATCCATGTTCCATAGAACAGAATGGAAAAAATTTCCTATAGAAAAGAATAGACTAGATGCTCTATAGAATAGATTAGATTAGAATAGACGTTCTATAGAATAAAAGAGAATAGATGTTCTACAGAATAGAATAGACAAGATGTTGTACAGAACAGAATAGACAAGAGGTTCTATAGAATTGAAGAGACTGGATGTTCTACAGAATTGAATAGACTGTATATTCTAAAGAATAGAAGAGACTGGATGTTCTGTAGAATAGAAGAGACTGGACGTTCTATAGAATGGAAAGGCCTGGATGTTCTATAGAATAGAAGAGACTCGATGTTATATAGAATAGAAGAGACTAAATGATCTATAGAATAGAATTGAGTTGATGTTCTATAGAACAGAATAGATGTTCTATAGAATAGAAAAGACTAGATGTTCTATACAATAGAAGATACTTGATGTTGTATAGAACTGAATAGAGTCCATATTCTATAGAACCGAAGAGACTTCATATTCTATAGAATTGAGGAGAACTGATGTTCTATAGAATACAAGATATAGGATGTTCTATAGAATAGAAGAGAATAGATGTTCTATAGAATAGAAGAGAAAAGATGTTCTAAAGAAGAGAAGAGTCTAGATGTACTATATTAAAGAAGAGACAAGATGTTCTATATTATAGAAGAGAGAAGATGTTCTATTTAATAGAAAAGAAATGATGTTATATAGAATAGTAGAGAAAAGATGTTCTATAGAAGAGAATAGATATTCTATAGAATAGAAAAGATATTCTAAAGAATAGATGAGATTAGATATTTTATAGAATAGAAGAGACTATATTTTCAGTAGCATAGTACAGAATAGATTTTCTAGAGAATAGAAGATACTAGATGTTATATAGAATAGAAAAGACCAGATGTTCTATAGAATAGAGGAGAATAGGTGTTATAGAGAATAGAAGACACTAGATGTTCTATAGAATAGAGAATAGATGTTCTATAGATTAGAAGAGTATAGATGTTCTATAGAACAGAATTGAATAGATGTTCTATAGAATTGAATAGATGTTCTATAGAATAGAAGAGATGTTCTATAGAATAGAAGAGACTGGATGTTCTATAGAATAGAAGAGAATGGATATTCTATAAAAGGGACTAGATGTTCTATATAATGGATAGATTGGATGTTGTATAGAATAGAAGAGCATGGATGTTCTATAGAAGAGACTAGATGATCTAAAGAATAGAAGAGACTCGATGTTCTATAGAATAGAACTGAGTAGGTGTTCCATAGAACACAATAGATGTTCTATAGAACACAAAAGATGTTCCATAGAATAGAAGACACTAGATGTTCTATAGAATAGAAAATACTGGATGTTTTATAGAATTGAATAGACTGGATATTCTACAGAAGTGAGGAGACTGGATATTCTATAGAATTGAGGAGAATGGTTGTTCTATAAAATAGCAGAGACTGGAGGTTCTATAGAATAGAAGATACTGGATGATCTATAGAAACAGAAGAGAAAAGATCTTCTATAGAATAGGAGAGAAACGGTGTTCTAAAGAAGATTCAAGTCTAGATGTTCTATAGAAGAGAAGAGACTAGATGTTCTATATTATAGAACAGACAAGATGTTTGAAGGAATAAAAGAGAACTGATGTTCCATAGAATAGAAGAAAAAATATGTTCTATAGAATAGAAGAGAAAAGATGTTCCATAAAATAGAAGAGATAAGATGTTCAAAGAATAGAGGAGACTAGATATTTTATAGAAGAGACTAGATGTTCTATAGAATAGAATTGAATAGATGTTCTTTAGAATAGAAGAGAAGAGATGTTCTCATACAAAACAAGAGACAGATTGTTCTATAGAAGAGATGAGAATGGATGTTCTATCAAAGAGACCAGATGTTCTATAGAATAGAAGAGACTAGATGTTCCATTGAATAGAAGAGAATACATGTTCTACAGAAAAGAATTGAGTAGGTGTTCTATAAAACACAATAGCTGTTCTATGCAATAGAAGAGAATAGATATTCTGTAGAATAGAAGATACTGGATGTTCTATAGAATTGAATAGACTGGACACTCTATAGAACTGAAGATACTGGATAATCCATAGAATTGAGGAGAACAGATGTTCTATAAAATAGCAGAGACTGGATGTTCTATAGAATAGAAGATACTGGATGTTATATAGAATAGAAGATAAAAGATGTTCTAAAGAAGAGTCTAGATGTTCTATAGAATACAATACACTAGATGTTCTATATTATAGAAGAGACAAGATGTTCTACGTAATAGAAGAGAATAGATGTTCCATAGAATAGAAAAGATGTTCGACAGAATAGATGAGACTAGAAGTTTTATAGAATAGAAGAGACTAGATGTTATATAGAATAGAAGAGATTGGATGCTCTATGGAATGGAAGAAAATGGATGCTCAATAGAATAGAAGACACAAGATGATCTATAGAATAGAAGAGATAGGATGTTCTATAGAGTAGAAGAGACTAGATGATCTATGGAATAGAAGAGACTGGACGTTCTATACAATAGAAGATATTATATGTTCCATAGAATAGAATAGACAAGATGTTCCATAGAATTGAATAGAGAAAATGTTCTATAGAATAGAAGAGACAGGATGTTCTATAGAATAGATGAGATAAGATGTTCTATAGAATACAAGAGACTGGAAGATCTATAGAATAGAGGAGCCTAAATGGTCTATAGAATAGCATAGACTAGATGTTTTATAGAAAACTAGACACTAGATGCTCTATAGAATAGAAGAGGCTGGAAGTTCTATAGAATAGAAGAGACTGGATGTTCTATACAACGTAAGAGAATAGGTGTACTAAAGAATACAATAGACTAGACGTTCTATAGAATAGAATTGACTAGATGTCTTATAGAATAGAAGAGACAGGATGTATTATAGAAGAGACAGGATGTTCAACAGAATAGAAGAAACCGGATGTTCTATAGAATAGAAGAGACTAGATGTTCTATACAATAGAAGAGTCTGGATGTTCTATAGAATAGAAGACACTGGATGTTCTGTAGAACTGAAGAGACTGGATGTTCCATAGAATAGAAGAGACAAGATGTTCTATAGAATAGAAGAGATTTGATGTTCTATAAATAGAAGAGATTAGATGTTCTATAGAAAGAAGTGAATAAATGATCTATAGAAGTATCTAGTTGTTCTATGGTATAGAAGTGAATAGATGTTCTATATAATAGAAGAGATTAGATGTTCTATACAATAGAAGAAAATAGACACTCTACAGAAGAGATAAGATGTTCTATAGAATAAACTAGATGTTCTTTAGAATAGAATGGACTAGATGTTCTATAGAATAGAATAGAGTAGATATTCTATGGACTAGAATAGATGTTGTATAGAATACAAGAGATTAGATGTTCTGCAGAATAGAAAAAAATAGATGTTCTGTAGAATATGAGAGAATAGATGTTCTATAGAAAGGAATAGAATACATATTCAAGAGAATAGAAGAGACTAGATTTTCTAGAGAATAGAAGAGACTAGATTTTCTAGAGAACAGAAGAGAATGGTTGTTCTATAGAATAGAATAGAATAGAATAGAATAGAATAGAATAGAATAGAATAGATGTTCTATAGAAGAGACGAGAATAGATATTGTATAGAACAGAAGAGAACAGATGTTCTATAGAATAGAATAGATGTTAAATAGAATAGAATAGAATAGACAAGATGTTCTACAGAATAGAAGAGACTGGATCTTCTATAGAAAAGAAGAGAGTAGATGTACTAAAGAAAAGAATAGACTAGATGTTCTATTGAATAGAATAGATTAGATGTTCTATAGAATAGAAGAGACCAGATGTTCAATAGAATAGAATAGACTAGATATTCTATAGAACAGAAGAGACTAGATGTTCTAAAGAATAGAAGAGAATAGATGTTCTACAGAATAGAAGAGAAGAGATGTTCTTTAGAAGAGAAGAGACTAGATGTTGTGAAGAATAGAAGACAATACATGTTCTATAGAATAGAAGAGACTAGATTATCTGTAGACTAGAAAAGACGATATTTTTTATACAATAGAAAAGATGTCCTATAAAATAAAATAGAAGTTCCACAGAATAGAATAGACTAGATGTCCTATAGAATAGATGATCTATAAAATAAAATAGACTAGATGTTCTATAGAATAGAAAAGAGTAGATGTTACATAGAATAGAATAGAATGGATGTTCTATAGAATTGGATAGACTGGATGTTCTATAGAATTGGATAGACTGGATGTTCTATATAACAGAAGATAATGGATTTTCTATGGAATAGAAGACAATAGATGTTCTATAGAATAGAAGAGACTAGATGTTTGATAGAATAGAGGTGAATAGATATTCTATAGAATAGATTAGATGTTTTATAGAATAGAAGAGACTAGATGTTCTGTAGAATAGAATAGACTAGATATTATATAGATATTATATAGAATAGAATAGATGCTCTATAGAATGGAAGAGACTAGATGTTCTATAGAACAGACTAAATATTCTATAGAATGGAAGAAATTAGATGTTCTATAGAAGAAACTAGATGTTCTATAGAAAAGAATAGATGTTCTATAGAATAGAAGAAACTAGATGTTCTATGGAATAGAAGAGACTAGATGTTCTATAGAACAGAAAAGACTAGATGTTATATAGAACAGAATAGACTAGATGTCCAATAGAACAGAAGAGGCTAGATGTTCTATAGAAAAGAGAAGGGTAGAGGTTTTCCAGAATAGGTGTTCTGTAGAATAGAATAGACTAGATATTCCATAGAATAGAATAGACTAGATATTCTACAGAATAGTATGGATTGGAATAGAATAGATATTCCATACAGAAAAAGAGAATAGATATTCCATAGAATAGAAGAGACTAGATGTTCTATAGAATAGAAGAGAATGGATATTCTATAGAATAGAAGAGAATAGATATTCTACAGAATGGAATAGAATAGATGTTCTGTAGAATAGAAGAGACTAGATGGTCCATAGAGTAGAAGATACCAGATGTTCTAGAGAATAGAAGAGAATCGATGTTCTGTAAAATTGAATTGATGAGATATTCTACAGAACAGAGGAGAATAGATGTTCCATAGAACAGAAAAGAATATATGTTCTACAGAATAGAATAGAATAGATGGTCTATAGAATACATTAGACAAGATGTTCTATAGAATTGAAGAGACTGGATGTTCTATAGAACTGAAGAGACCTTATGTTCCATAGAATAGAAGAGACTACATGTTCTATAGAGTAGAAGAGACTAGATGTTCTATAGAATAGAAGACAATAGATGTTCTATAGAATAGAAAAGACCAGATGTTCTATTGAACAGAAAAGTCTAGATTTTGTATAAAATAGAAAAAATATTCCATAGAAGAGAAGTTCTATAGAAAAGAATAAACTAGATGTTCTGCAGAATAGATGTTCTATAGAATAAAATAGACTAGATGTTCTATAGAATAGAATAGAGTAGATGTTCTATAGAATAGAATACAGTAGATGTTCTATAGAATAGAATAGACTAGATGTTCTATAGAATTGAATAGACTGGGTATTCTATAGAATAGAAGAGACTGGATGTTCTACAGAATTGAAGAGATTAGATGCTCTGTAGAAGAGACTAGAAGTTCTATAGAATATAACGACAAGATGTTCTATAGAATGGGAGAGACTAGATGTTCTATAGAAGAGAAGAGAGTAGATGTTCTATAGAATACTATAGACTTGATGTTCTTTTGAATAGAATTGACTCGACGTTCTATAGAATAGAAGAGAGTAGATATTCTATATAATAGAAGACAACAGATGTTCTATAGAAGAGACCAGATTTTCAAAAGAATAGAAGAGAATATATATTCTGTAGAATAGAAGAGATTGGATGTTCTATAGAATGAAAGAGACTAGATGTTCTATAGAATAGATGTTCTATAGAAAAGTATAGAATAGATATTCTATAGAATAGAGTAGAATAGAATAGATGTGCTACAGAGTTGTTTAGAATAGATATTCTATAGAATGGAAGAGACAAGATGTTCTATAGAATAGAAGAGACTAGATCTTCTATATGATTGAAGATATTAGATGTTCTATAGAATACAAGAAACTTGATGTTCTATGGAACAAAATGGAGTAGGTGTTATACAGAATAAAATAGATGTTCCATAGAACAGAATAGGCTAGATGTTCTATAGAATAGTAAAGACTAGATGTTCTCTAGAATAGGTGCTCTATAGAATAGAATAGACTAGATGTTCTATAGAATAGAATAGAATAGAATAGAATAGAATAGAATAGAATAGAATAGATGTTATATATAATAAAATGGACTAGATCTTCTATAGAATAGAATAGATTAGAATAGAATTGATGTTCTATACAATAAAAGAGAATAGATATTCCATAGAAGAGACTATATGTTCTATAGAATAGAAAAGAATGGATGATCTATAGAATAGAACAGTCTAGATGTTATATAGAATAGAATAGACAAGATGTTCTACAGAACAGAATAGACTAGATGTTCTATAGACTAGAAAAGACAGGATATTCTATAGAACAGAAGAAACAGATGTTCTGTAGAATAGAAGAGGCTGGATGTTCTATAGAATAGAAGAGACTGCATGTTCTATAGAATAGAACAGACTAGCTTTTCTATAGACTATAAGAAAATAGATGTTCAATAGAATAGAATACACTAGATGGTCTATAGAATAGAATATATTAGATGTTCTATAGAATAGAAGAGACAGGATGTTCTATAGAATAGAAAAGACTAGATGTTCTATAGGATAGAAGAGACTAGATTTTGTATAAAATAGAAGAGCCTGGATGTTCTATAGAATAGCAGAGACTGGATGTCCTATAGAACTGCAGAGACTGGATGTTCCATAGAATAGAAGAGAATAGATGTTTGATAGAATAGAAGAGACTAGATGTTCTATAAATAGAAGAGAGTAGGTGTTCTATAGACGAGAATAGATGTTTTATAGAATAGAAAACACTAGATGTTCTATAGAGCAGAAGAGACTAGATGTTCTATAGAACAGAAGAGAATAGATGTTCGATGGAAGAGACTAGAGTTTCTATAAAATAGAAGAAAACAGATGTCCTATAGTATAGAAGAGACTAGATTTTCTATAGAATAGAATAGACTAGATGTTCTTTAGAATAGAATTGACTAGATGTTCCATAGAATAGAATAGATTTTCTATAGAATAGAAGAAAATAGATGTTCTATAGAAGAGAAAGAACAGAATAATAGAATAGAATAGAATAGAATAGAATAGAATAGATGCTGTATGAAACAGTACAGAAGAGATGTTCTATAGAACAGAAGAGAACACATGTACTATAGAACAGAATAGAATAGATGCTCAATAGAGTAGAATAGACAAGATGTTCTATGGAATAGAATAGACTAGATCTTCCATAGAATAGAAGAGAATAGATGTTCTATAGAAAGAAGAGACTGGATGTGCTATAGAAGAGAAGAAATTTGGCATTCTATAGAATAGAAGAGATTTCATGTTCTGTGGAATAGAAGAGACTTGATGTTCTATGGAATAGAAGAAACTGGATGTTCTATAGAACAGAAGAGTCTAGATGTTCTGTAGAATAGAATAGACCTGATGTTCTATAGAAGAGAAGAGACTAGATGCTCTATAGAATAGAACAGACTGGATGTTCTATAGAAGAGACTAGATGTTCTATAGAAGAGTCTAGATGTTCCATAGAATAGAAGAGACTAGATGTGAGGAGAATAGATATCCTACAGAATAGAAGAGATTAGATGTTCTATATAATAGAAGAGACTATATGTTCTATAGAATAGAATAGGTGTTCTATAGAATAAATTAGAATAGGTCTTCTATAGAATGGAAAAGAATAGATGTTCTACAGAAAAGACTAGATGTTTTATAGAATAGAATAAATTAGATGTTCTACAGATGAGAATACATGTTCTATAGAATAGAAGAGACTAGATATTCTATAGAATAGAATAGAATAGATGTTATATAGAATACAAAAGACTAGATGTTCGATAGAACCAAATATGCTAGATGTTCTATAGAATAGAAAAGACTGGATGTTCTCTAGAATGGCTGTTCTATAGAATAGCATAGACTAGATATTCTATAGAAGAGAATAGAATAGATGTTCTAAATAATAGACAAGATTTTCTATAGAATAGAATACATTAGATGTTCCACAGAATAGATTTCAATACAATAGATTTTCCATAGAATAAAAGAGAATTGATATTTTATAAAATAGAAGAGACCAGATGTTCTATAGAATAGAAGAGACTGGATGCTCTGTAGAATAGAAGGGACTAGATGTTCTATAGAATAGAATAGACAAGATGTTCTTCAGAACAGAATAGACTAGATATTCTATAGGATAGAAGAGACTGGATGCTCCATAGAATGGAAGAAACTATATATTCCATAGAATAGAAGATACTAGATGTTCTACAGAACAGAAAAGACTGGATGTTCTATAGCATAGAAGAGACTGGATGTTCTATAGACTAGAAGAGAATAGATGTTCCATAGAATAGACTGTATTTTCTATAGAATTGAATAGATTAGATATTCTATAGAATAGAAGACACTGGATGTTCTATAGAATAGAAGAGACCGGATGTTCTGGGGAACAGAAGAAACTAGATGTTCTACAGAATAGAAGAGCCTGGATGTTCTATAGAATATAAGAGCCTGGATGTTCTATAGAACTGAAGAGACTAGATGTTCTATAGAAGAGACTTGATGTCTATAAATAGAAGAGACTAAATGTTCGGTAGAATAGAGGGGAATAGATATTCTATAGAATAGAAGAGATTGGATATTCTATAGAATAGAAGAGACTATATGTTCTACAGAATAGAATAGATATCCTATGGAATAGAATAGAACAAATGTTCTATAGAATAGATTAGAACAGTTGTTCTAGAGAATGGAAGAGACTAGATGTTTGAAAGAATATAAAAGACTAGATGTTCTATAGAATTGAAAATATTAGATGTTCTAAAGAAGATAACAGATGTTCTATAGAATAGAAGAGAATAGATGTTCTATAGAATAGAAGAGACTAGATGATATATAGAATAGACTGGATGTTATATAGAATAGAATAGACAAGATATTCAATAGAACCGAATATGCTAGATCTCCTATACAATAGAAAAGACTAGATGTTATCTAGAATAGCTGTTCTATAGAATAGAATAGAATAGAATAGAATAGAATAGAATAGAATAGAATAGAAAGAATAGAATAGAATAGACATTCTATAGAACAGAATAAAATAGATGTTCCATTCAACAGAAGAGACAAGATTTTCTATAGAATAGAATATTCTAGATGTTCTACAGAATAGATTTCAATAGAATAGATGTTCCATAGAATAAAAGAGAATAGATATTGTATAGAATAGAAGAGACTGGATGTTCTATAGAATAGAAGAGACTGGATGTTCTGTAGAATAGAAGGGACTAGATGTTCTATAGAATAGAATAGACAAGATGTCCTTCAGAACAGAATAGACTGGATATTCTATAGGATAGAAGAGACTGGATGTTCCATAGAACAGAAGAAGCTGCATGTTCTATAGAATAGAAGAGATTAGATATTTTATAGAACAGAAGAGACTGGATGCTCCATAGAATAGAACAGACTGGATGTTCTATAGACTAGAAGAGAATAGATGTTCTATAGAATAGAATAGACTAGATTTTTTATAGAATAGAATAGATTAGATATTCTATAGAATAGAAGACACTGGATGTTCTATAGAAAAGAAGGGACCGGATATTCCAGGGAAGAGAAGAATCTAGATGTTCTACAGAATAGAAGAGCCTGGATGTTCTATAGAATAGAAGAGCCTGGATGTTCTATAGAACTGAAGAGACTGGATGTTCCATAGAATAGAAGAGACTCGATGTTCTATAGAATTGAAGAGACTCGATGTTCCATAGAATAGAAGAGACTTGATGTTCTATAAATAGAAGAGACTAGATGTTCTATGGAATAGAAGAGAATAGATGTTCTATAGAATGGAAGAGACTAGATGTTCTGTAGAATACAAGACAATAGATATTCTATGGAAGAGACTAGATCTTCTATAGAATAGCATAGATTAGATGTTCTATACAATAGAATAGACTAGAGGCTCTATACAATAGAATAGAGTAGATGTTCTATAGAATAGAATAGATGTTCTATAGAATAGAAGAGAATAGAAGTTCCATAGAATAGAATAAACTAGATGTCCTATAGAATAGATGTACTATAGAATAAAATAGACTAGGTGTTCTATAGAATAGAAAAGAGTAGATGTTCTATAGAATACTACAGGCTAGATGTTCTGTAGAATAGAACAGACTGGAGGTCCTGTACAAATGAATAGACTGGATATTCTGTAGAATAGAAGAGACTGGATGTTCCATAGAATTGAATAGACTGGATGTTCTATAGAATAGAAGAGACTCGATGTTGTATAGAATAGAAGAGACTCGATATTCTATAAATAGAGCAGACTAGATGTTGATGTTCTATAGAATAGAAAAGAATAGATGTTCTATAGAATGGAAGAGACTAGATGTTCTGTAGAATAGAATAGAGTAGATGTTCTATAGAATAGATTTTCTATAGAATAGAAGAGAATAGAAATTCTATAGAATAGAATAAACTAGATGTCCTATAGAATAGATGTTCTATAGAATAAAATAGAATAGATGTTCTACATAATAGAAAAGAGTAGATGTTCTACAGAATACTACAGAGTAGAAGTTCTGTAGAATAGAATAGACTGGAGGTCTTATACAAATGAATAGACTGGATATTCTGTAGAATAGAAGAGACTGGATGTTCCTTAGAATTGAATAGACTGGATATTCTATAGAATTGAGGATACTGGATGTTCTATAGAAATGAATAGACTAGATGTTCTATGTAATAGAAGAGACTAGATGTTCTAAAGAATAGAATAGACTAGATGTTCTTTAGAGTAGAATTGACTCGATGTTTTATAGAATAGAACAGAGTAGATATACTATATATTAGAAGACAATAGATGTTCTATAGAAGAGACTAGATGTACTATAGAATAGAGTAGAATATATATTCTACAGAACAGAAGAGATTGGATGTTCTATAGAATAGAAGAGACTAGATGTTCTATGGAATAGAATAGACAAGATGTTCTTCAGAACAGAATAGACTAGATATTCTATAGGATAGAAGAGACTTGATGTTCTGTAGAATAGAAGAAACTATGTTCTAAAGAATAGAAGAGACTAGATGTTCTATAGAACAGAAGAGACTGGATGTTCTATAGACTAGAAGAGAATAGATGTTCTATAGAATATAATAGACTAAATTTTCTACAGAATAGAATAGATGTTCTATAGAATAGAAGACACTGGATGTTCTATAGAATAGAAGAGACCTGATGTTCTAGGGAAGAGAAGAATCTTGATGTTCTACAGAATAGAAGAAACTGGATGTTCTATAGAATAGAGGAGACTGGATGCTCCATAGAACTGAAGAGACTGGATGTTCCATAGAATACAAGAGACTCGATGTTCTATAGAATAGAAGAGACTCGATGTTCTATAAATAGAGGAGAATAGATGTTCTATAGAAGAGAATAGATGTTCTATAGAATGGAAGAGACTAGATGGTCTGTAGAATACAAGACAATAGATATTCTATGGAAGAGACTAGATGTTCCATACAATAGAACAGACTAGATGTTCTATAGAATAGAATAGAGTAGATGTTCTATAGAATACTATAGAGTAAATGTTATGCAGAATAGAATAGACTCCAGGTCCTATACAATTGAATAGACTGGATATTCTGTAGAAGAGACTGGATGTTCCATAGAATTGAACAGACTGCATGTTCTATAGAATAGAAGGGACTGGATGTTCTATAGAATAGAAGAGACTAGATGTTCTTTAGAGTAGAATTGACTAGATGTACTATAAAATAGAATAGAGTAGATATATTATATATTAGAAGACAATAGATGTTCTATAGAAGAGAATAGATGTACGATAGAATAGAGCAGAATATATATTCTATAGAACAGAAGAGATTGGATGTTCTATAGAAAAGGAGAGACTAGATGTTCTATAGAAAATAATAGACTAGATGTTCTATAGAAAATTATAGACTAGGTATCCTATAGAACAGAGTAGAATAGAATAGATGTTCTATAGAATAGTTTAGAATAGATGTTCTATAGAAGGGAAGAGACTAGATGTTCTATAGAATAGAAGAGACTAGATGTTCCATTGAACAGAATAGAGTAGATGTTATATAGAATAAAATAGGCTAGATATTTGATAGAACAGAATAGGCTAAATGTTCTATAGAAAAAAAAAAGACTAGATGTTCTCTAGAATAGATGTTCTATGGAATAGAATATACTAGATATTCTATAGAACAGACTGGATGTTCTACAGAATAGAAGAGACAAGACTTTCTATAGAATATAATAGACTAGATGTTCTATAGAATAAAATGGATTAGAGTAGAATTGATGGTCTATAGAATAAAAGAGAATAGATGTTCGATAGAAGAGACTATATGTTCTGTAGAATAGAAGAGACTGTATGTTCTATAGAATAGAACAGTCTAGATGTTTTATAGAACAGACAAGATGTTCTACAGAACAGAATAGACTGGATATTCTATAGAATAGAAAACACTGGATGTTCTATAGAATAGAAGAAACTAGATATTCTGTAGAAGAGTCTGAATGTTCTATACAATAGAAGAGACAGTGTTCTATAAAATAGAACAGACTGGATGTGTTATAGTCTAAAAGAGAATAGATGTTCTATAGAATAGAATAGACTAGATGGTCTATAGAATGGAATAAATTAGATGTTCTATAGAATAGAAGAGCCTGGATGTTCTATAGAACCGAAGAGACTGGATGTTCCATAGAATAGAAGAGACTAGATGTTCTATAGAATAGAAGAGACTAGATGTTCTATAAATACAAGAGACTAGATGTTCTATATAATAGAAGAAAATAGATGTTCTATAGAATAGAAGAGACTAGATGTTCTATAGAAGACAATGGATGTTCTATAGAATAGAAGAGACTAGATGTTCTATAGAACCGAAGAGACTGAATGTTCTATAGAATAGAATTGACTAGATGTTCTATAGAATAGAATAGATATTCTATAGAATAGAAGAGACTAGATGTTCTACAGAATAGAAGAAAATAGATGTTCTATAGAATAGAGGAGAATAGATGTTCAATAGAATAGAATAGAATAGATGTTCTATAGAAAAGAAGAGACTAGATGTTCTACAGAAATACGAGATTGGATGTTTTATAGAATAGAAGAGATTTGGTGTTCTATAGAATAGAAAGGACTTGATGGTCTTTGGAGTAGATGAAATTGGATGTTCTATAAAATAGAAGAGACTAGATGTTCTATAGAATAGAATGGACTTGGTGTTCTATAGAATAAAAAAGACTACATGTTCTGTACAATAGAGTAGACTGGATGTTCTATAGAATGGAAGAGACTAGACATTGTGTAGAATAGAAGAGTTCAGACGTTTCATAGAATACAGTAGATGTTCCATAGAATAGAAGAGACTAGAGGTTCTATAGAATAGAAGAGACTGGATGATCTACAAAATAGAAGAGATTCGATGTTCTATAAAACTGAAGTGACAGGAAGTTCTATAGAACTGAAGTGACTGGATGTTCTATAGAATAGAAGAGACTAGATGTTCTATAGAATAGAAGGGAAAATTCTGTTATATAGAAGAGAAAAGATGTTCTATAGAATCTATGAGACTTGATGTTTTATAGAAGAGACTAGATGTCCTATAGAAGAGAAGAAATGTTCTATAGAATAGAAGAGACTAGTTATTCTATAGAATCGAATAGACAAGATGTTCTATTGAATAGAATAGACTAGATTTTTTTTAACAGAATAGGCTAGATGTTCAATAGAGAAGAAGAGACTGGATGTTCTATAGAATAGAAGAGACTAGATGTTTTATAGAATAGAAGAGAGTGGATGTTCTATAGAATAGAATAGAATAGAATAGAATAGAATAGAATAGAATAGAATAGAATAGAATAGAATAGAATAGAATAGATGTTTTGTAGAACAGAATAGACTAGATGTTCCATAAAATAGAAGAGACTAGATGTTCTATAGAAGAGACTAGATGTTCTATAGAAGAGTAAAGATGTTCTATGGAAGAGAAAAGGTGTTCTATAGAAAAGATTAGATGTTCTATAGAATAGAATAGAAAAGAAGTTATATTGAATAGAATAGACTAGATGTTCTATAGAATACAATAGACTAGATGTTCTATAGAAAAGATGAGGCTAAATGTTCCATAGAATAGAAGAGTGGATGTTCCATAGAATAGAAGAGACTAGATATTTTATAGAATAGAAGAGACTGGATGTTCTATAGAATAAAATAGACTAGATGTTCTGTAGAATAGAAGAGATTAGATATTCCATAGAATAGAAGTGACTAGATGTTGTATAGAATAGATGAGAATAGATGTTCTATAGAATAGAAGAGAATTGATGTTCTATAGAATAGAATAGTTGTTCTATAGAAGAGAATAGATGTTTTCATGAATAGAAGAAATTACATATTCTGAAGAATTTCATAGACTGGATGTTCTATAGAACAGAAGAGACTGGATATTCTCTTGATAGAAGAGAAAAGATATTTCATAGAATAGAATAGAAAAGATGTTCTATAAGTGAATAGAATAGAATAGAATAGAATAGAATAGAATAGAATAGATGTTCTATAGAATAGAATAGACCAGATGTTCTATAGAATAGAAGAGACTGGATGTTCTGTGGAATAGAGGGACTAGATGTTTTATCGAATAGAAGGCTCTGGATGTTCTATAGAATAGAAGAAACTAGATGTTCTATAGAATAGAATATATGTTACATAGAATAGAAGAGAATAGATGTTCTATAAAATAGAATAGAATAGATGTTCTATAAAATAGAAGAGACTAGATGTTCTATAGAATAGAAGAGACTGGATGTTCTGTAGAATATAAGATACTAGATTTTCTACAGCATAGAATAGACAAGATGCTGAATAGAATAGAATAGAATAGAATAGAATAGAATAGAATAGAATAGAATAGAATAGATGTTTTATAGAATAGAGTAGATTTTCTATAGCATAGAAGAGACTAGATGTCCTATGGAATAGAAGAGACTGGATGTTCTGTAGAATAGAAGAGACTAGAAATTCTATAGAATAGAATAGAATAGATGTTCTATAGAAAAGATGAGGCTAGATGTTCCATAGAAGAGAAGAGACTGGATGTTCTATAGAATAAAATAGACTAGATGTTCTGTAGAATAGACGAGATTAGATATTCCATAAAATAGAAGTGACTAGATGTTCTATAGAATAGATGAGAATAGATGTTCTATAGAATAGAAGAGACTTGATGTTTTATAGAACAGATGTTCTATATAAGAGAATAGATCTTTTGGTGAATAGAAGAGACTAAATGTTCTGAAAATTTTCATAGACTGGATGTTCTATAGAACAGAAGAGACTGGATATTCTCTGGAATAGAAGAGAAAAGATGTTTCATAGAATAGAATAGAAAAGATGTTCTATAGATTAATAGAATAGAATAGAATAGAATAGAATAGAATAGAATAGAATAGAAATAATAGAATAGAATAGAATAGAAAGAATAGAATAGAATAAAATAGAATAGAATAGAGTAGAATAGAATAGATATTCTATAGAATAGAAGAGACTGGATGTTCTGTGGAATAGAGGAGACTAGATGTTTTATCGAATAGAAGGCACTGGATGTTCTATAGAATAGAAGAAACTAGATGTTCTAGAGAATAGAATAGAATACATGTTACATAGAATAGAAGAGAATAGAGGTTCTATAGAATAGAATAGAATAGATGTTCTATAAAATAGAAGAGACTAGATGTTCTATAGAATAGAAGAGACTGGATGTTCTGTAGAATAGCAGATACTAGATTTTCTATAGCATAGAACAGACAAGATGTTCTATAGAATAGAATAGACTTAGATGTTTTATAGAATAGAATAGATTTTCTATAGCATAGAAGAGACTAGATGTCATATAGAATAGAAGGGACTGGATGTTCTGTAGAATAGAAGAGACTAGAAATTCTATAGAATAGAATAGACAAAATGTTCTATCGAATAGAATAGACTAGATGTTCTATAGAAAAGAAGATACTAAATGTTCTATAGATAGAAGGGACTGGATGTTCTATAGAATAGAAGAGACTGGATATTCTATAGAATAGAGGAGACGATGTTCTATAGAATAGAAGAGACTAGATGTTCTACAGAACAGAAGAGACTAGATGTTCTATAGAATTGAAGAGACCGGATGTTCTATACAATTGAAGAGACAGAATATTCTATAGAATAGAAGATACTGGATGTTCTATAGAATAGAAGAGAAAAGGTGTTATATGGAAGAGAAAAGATGTTCTATAGAATAGAAGAGACTTGATGCGTTCTAGAATAGAAGAGACTAGATGTTCTATAGGATAGAGGAGTATAGAGGTTGTATAGAATAGAAGAGACTAGACGTTCTGTTGAATAAAATAAAATAGATTTTCTATAGAATAGAATAGAATAGAATAGAATAGAATAGAATAGATGTTCTATAGAAGAGACTCGATTTTCTATAGAATAAAATAGACTGGAAGTTCTGTAGAATAGAAGAGATTAGATGTTTTATAAAATAGAAGTGACTGGATGTTCTATAGAATAGAATAGACTAGATGTTCTCTAGAATAGAATATGCTCGATGTTCTAGAGAATAGAAGACAGTAGATATTCTTTAGTATAGAAGAGACTAGATGTTCTATAGAATAGAAGGGAAAGGATGTTCTATAGAATAGAAAAGGTGTTCTATGGAAGAGAAGAGACTGGATGTTCTATAGAATAGAAGAGACTAGATGTTCTACAGAATAGAATAGACAGGATGTTCTATTCAACAGAATAGACTTGATGTTCTATAGAATAGAATAGACTAGATGTTCTATAGAAAAGAATATACTAGATGTTCTACAGAAGAGAGTGGATGTTCTATAGAACAGAAGACACCAGACGTTTTATAGCATAGAAGAGACTGCGTGTTCTATAGAATAGAATAGAGTAGATGTTCTGTAGAATAGACTAGATGTTCTATAGAATAGAAGAGACTAGATATTCTATAGAACAGAAGAGACTAGATGTTTTATAGAGTAGAATATATGTTCTATAGATTAGAATAGATGGTCTATAGAATAGACTAGATATTCTACAGAACAGAGTTGAATAGATGTTCTACAGAATAGAATTATCTGTTCTATAGCATATAATATATTTTGTATATTATATATTATATATATTATGGATATTATATACTATATAAAATATAGCATATATAATATATATATTTTATATATTATACATTGTATATACATAATATACATACAGGTACCAAATATCACAACCCATAAAGAATATATCAGTATAAAACTGAAATAATACACACTGACTTCAGAAATACACATTGAATAAAGAGCAAACTATAGACAAGGATTATGAATATTTACATCGTATGTATATTCACTTTCTGCTCTGTCCTAAGCCTATGAAAGAAAGTAGATTATTAGGAAAACATAACCATTGACTTTTTCTTTGTTACAACCCTTATTCCTGCATATGCACCATTTATTACTGTTTAATAAAATCTCACAATCCTGAAGACTGATACATCTACTAATTCATTATATTATATATATAATGAATATATATGATTATACATAATATATATAATATATATTGTATATTTTGTATATATATATCATATGTATATTTGGTACCTGTATATGTATTTTTTTGTGGTTTGGGATATTTGGTACCTGTATAATGTGTAATGCTCAGTCTTGGTAATTGGGATATCCATAACCTCAAACATTTATCTTTTCTGTGTGTTGGAAACATTCCAATTTTTGTCTTCTAGCTATTTTGAAATATACAATACATTATTGTTAAGTACAAGTTTCCGATTGTATTATTGAATACCAGACCTTACTCCTTCTAACTGTATTTTTGTTCATATTAACCAACTTTTCTTTATTTCCTTTTCCCCATTTCTCTTTCCAGTCTCTGGTAACCATCATTCTACTTTCCATCTCCATGAGATCCTCTTTTTAGGTCTTAAGAGTGAGAGCATGCAATATCTGCATTTCCAGGCTTGACTTATTTTACTAAACATAATGACCCCCAGTTCCCTCCTTGTTGTTGTTAATGACAGGATGTCCTTTCTAAAGGCTGAATAATATTTCATTGTGTGTACAACACAATTTTTAAATCTATTTATCCATTTATAGAAAAAGGTTGATTCCATGTCTTGGTGCTTATTAATAATGCTGCAATAAAAATGGGAATGCAAATATATTTTTAATACACTATTGTCCTTTATTTAGGATATGTACTCAGCAGCAGAATTGTTTGATCATATGGTAGTTCTGTTTATAGATTGATGAGGCAAAGTGTATATTTTTATGAGAATTCCCCAAATGCATCTTGCCATTGCCCCCTCTCTCCTTTTGCCCTATAAACAAATGTAGAGAAAGCTAAACAAAAGAGAGAAAAGCTTTTATATTGGTTCACTAATCTAGGACATATCGTAACCCATACTGAATGATGATCATTTCATTTAGGCAACTGTTAAACTTTTGTTCTTTTTCAGGATAATGTTCTGAGTTAATCTCACAATTTAAAATTTATTAATACTTCTTCCAAGTAGAAATGTTTGCTTTTAATTTCTAGCACTCAGTCTTTACTATCTCTGTGGGTAAAATTAATTCAAGCTGAAATTTAGTATATTCTCTTGGATCAGAGTTTTTTCAAATTGAAACAATTGCTTTAATTTTGAAAATTGGATTTTTAATGAAAGGGTTAGAGATAAGATTTATAGATGGAGAAAATGTTTATTATTAATGTAATAAAAAATCCATTCTGAGTGCTGGAGTCTAATCTTAGCTTTAATTTTGATTTAATTTGTATTAAAATAGCCAATAGATGAGAAAACCATATTAATATTATGAACTAATTTGATTCAATATATTTTGATAATGTTCCTTTCATTTCCTCAATTTTGTGATATCGCACTTGTCGAAAGTCCTTTGTAATAATTTTGGTAATCTCATTTCATTGGATGAATACATTTAGACTTCTTGTACAATGCTTTTTTCAAGAGTTTTAGGATTTTTATATTAAACATTTCTTTTTAATTTTTCACAGTGTATCTTTTTAGTAGTAAAAGTAATAAATGTTTACTGACCCAGATTCTAGAGTGTGATTTGGCCCACATTAACGTCGCTGACCTCATCCCCCGCTACTCTACTTCTCACTCAATTTGTTACAGCCACATTGGCCTCCCAACTATCCATCGACCATGGTAGGTACACATCCAACACAAACACTTTTTAGTTGCCTGGAATACTGTTGACCAAGAAATCTTCATAGCGTTTCCACACATTTTCTCATGTATTTTTGAATTTCTGCCTTCTCAAGTAAGTCTTTTCTGTCCAACATATTTAAAATAGCAACACCACTCTCCACTCTCTTTCTCACATTTATTTTTTTTCCTTAACACTTACTATCATATGAAATAATACGCATGGTAGTCATATGTCTAAGTAAATGTGGGCTTGAAATTATATATTTATGTCACAGCTGTATTTCTAACATCTAGAACATGTTTTTCCCAGTGCCTTAAACATAATAGTTGCTCAAAATATATTAGTTGAATAAATATATGATTATAGAAAATATAGAGGACATGCAGAAGAGCAAAGAGGAAAAAAAGAAGACATTCATTATCCCACAACCTGGTAATACTCATTGTTGTCATTTTGGTGCATTCTTATAAACATACAAATACACACAAACACATATACATATGTCCATAGTAGTAGAGGTGGTGGTGGCAATATATTTACTAATAAGGGTAACAGTGGTGTTAATGTTTGTTGGCAGTGTTATCATAACCTAATATATCATTTGTTAACCATGTTTTCTCACTTAAAATATTTATCATGACTTCCAATAAAATAGGGGCTTTATGCACGTCAACAATCATCCGTCTAGACATTGACTCCACTAGTAATTTATTGTTCTGTAACAGATTACCTTATAAATTAGTTATTTAAAACAATAGATATTTATTATTTCACAAGTTTTGTTGTTAAGGAAGTTTGGAACAGCTTAGCTGAGTGATAACGGCTCAATGTCTCCCCTGAAGTTGCAGTCAAGATACTGACCAGGCTGCTTTCATCTAAAGGCTGATGAAGGCTAGAGATTTTACTTTCCAAGGTGATTTATTCATACCTTGGCAAGTTTGTGCTGGTCATTGGAAGAAGGCTTCAGTTATTGCCTCTCCATGAGGCTGATTGAGTGTTCTCACATGTCAGCTATTCTCTCCCAAAGTGAGTAATTCAAGTGAGGAAAAGGAGGAAGTCACAGTGCCTTTTATGACCTAGTCTCAGAAGTCATATATTATCACTTCTACTTAATTCTATTTGTTAGAAGAGGGTCACTAAATGCAGCCCACAATAACTTTTTAAAGGAAATTATATTCAAAAAATGTGTAAACATGCATTTTAAACCACCACACCAACTACATAAGTTATAAATATAAGGATATTGTCAGCAGTAAGACTAAGGATCATTCCGAACTCAATAACATAAGCTGGAAGCCATGCTTCCCAAATGTAATATAGTTTACACCGAATTGCAATGAGCCCTTGGGAACTTAAAAGCAGCTGTTATTTTCAAAATAGTGGGAGTATTTCATGGAAAGTAAGTGGAAGAAATTCTGGGGAGAAAAACACAGACACATTAATACTGTTCTATTTAGAGGAAAGAGTTGGAAGTACACATTCTCTCCATAAATTCCTTCCTCCAAAAACAAAGCAGTAGCACTCCAATGCTACAGAACTAGTGATACAAAAGAAACTAAAACCAAGCGTCGACGTTTTTAGTGTTTTATGACATGTTTGTAAAAGGATTATAGACTTGCTCTAAAATGAGGTGGCAACAACTAAAGTAAAAAAATGGACTGAGAAAAAACGTATGAGAGAAACAGTAGAGTTACATCAGAGACATTTTCATGGTAAAGATAAATATCAGTGAAAGAAAGTCAAGTTTATGAGTAAAGCATATCCAGCCAAAGAAAATAAAATGTTTAAATGTTTACATATTAATGTAACTATATCCAGCCCAACTTTTAAGAACATAGGCAGCTCACCTAAAAGAGAAGATGAAAAATTAAAGCCAAGAATAATTCCAAAGGGAAAATATATACTTAAAATGACGAAACTGGCTCTACATGCAAAAATTTTCATAAACTTAGAAAGAATGCACAAGATAATGTTCTGATTTCAGATAACTAAAAGACTCAGATCTTGCCAGCTATCACTTTCTTCTTCTACTCCAGAAAACTGATTGACTAAACAGACGATAGAAGCCATCATCTCTGCCCTCCAGCTTATGTATTTTGATGGTCTCCAGATAAACAGGAAGGAGATTTTATAAATGAAGGGGAAATCAAACCATTTTAAGACAAGCACCTACTGAGGGAGTTTGTCATTACTAAGCTAGCACTACAAGGAAAAATAAAAGGAGTTCAAAATCTTAAAACAAAGGTTTGATATGCACGAGAATAGAACCTCTGGAAAACATAAAATTCACAGGGCCTATCAAACAATAACACAAAAACTGTAAAAAAAAAAAAAAAATCTAGGGAACAACTAACATGATGAATAGAACAGTACCTCAGATCTTAATACTAATGTTGATTTCAAATGGCTCAAATACTCAACTTAAAAGATACAGATGGCAGAATGGATAAAACATCACAAAGCAAATGTCTGCTGTCTATAAGAGACTCACCTAACATTTAAGAAGTCATATAAAGTCATAGTAAAATTGTGAATAAAGATATTCCTCACAAATCAAAATCAAAAGAAAGCATAAATTGCTATTCTTATATCAGACAAAACATACTTCAAAGCAACAACAGTAAAGAAAAAGACAAAGGAAATCGTTATATAATGAGGTATATAACAAGAAAAGGATCAATCCAGCTAAAAATTACAATCCTAAGTTTATATGCACCTAACACTACAGCTCTCAGATTAATAAAAACAGTTACTACTGTGCCTAAGACACGAGATAGTGAGAAAGAGAATAACAGTGGGGGACATCAATACTCCAGTGACAGCACTAGACAGATCATTGAGACAGAAAATCAACAAAGAAAAAATGGACTTAAACTATATGTTAGAACAGATAGACTTAACAGATATTTACAGAACGTTCTATCCAGCAACTGCAGAATACACATGCCTCTCATTAGCACATAGTACATTCTTCAAGATAGACCATATAATAGGTCACAAGACAAGTATCAATACATTTAAGAAAATCAAAATTATATCAAGTATCTACTAAAAGGAACCCTCCAAACCATAAAATACATGAAAATAAAATAATCTATTCCTGAATGCAGATATTTATTCATATGAGTTCCTCTGAAAGGATGCTTTTTAATTTGTGTCTTACAGAAAAAGGGAAAGTCATAATAACGAATGGAGAAAGTATGTGTTTATGTGTGTCTCTATGGGTGTTTTTCACATATGAAACCTCCAAGAAATGGGGAAGAGTATGAATAAGATGGAGGGGATTGTGTAGTATCTCCCATCACACAGGGAATCATTTTATCCTTCTGTGGAATGACGTGAAGTAGAAGATGAAGTAGTTGTGCTTGTGAAATGACTTTATGAGACTGGGCAAAATTAGGACAGATTTGAGGCCAAACTGATATATCTGAAAACAGAGTTGTCAGTAGGGCTATCCAACACATCCCTTCCTTGCACTTTTACACAGCACAGCTTTAGCAATGTAATTACTCAAGGTGGCCACTAGCAGAAAGTAGATATTTTTGTATTTGGTCTTATTCTCAGAAAGGACAATGAATAGCAGCAGAGTGAGAGGCCTTGACAATAAGGCCAGAGAGGAAAATCTTAAATAGACTTACTGTGAGATATAGGTAAGACATAACCCTAAGGATTTCCGGAAATTACTTGGTAGATTTTATAAGGATTGAAAATCCAATAATAGTAAGTTACACCTGAAAATCATGTGTTGGCCTTTATTGTGTACTTGTACACACATAAGCTGTGTCTGAGATTCTAATAGATCTTATTATCCAAGTGGTCATAACACCAAGATGCAGATAACTGTTTTGGTTATAAGTTTATCCACAATAGGTTTTTTGAATTTGACAAGGAGTCAAGGCTATGAAGTCTGTTTTCTATTTATGAATATGATGTAATACAAATATTTGATAATTATTTCTTTTTTAACTTTCTTTCTGTGGGCTAAAGTTATTGCATTGTGATTGTATTAGTTTCCTAGGGCTTCAATAACAAAATACCACAGATGGGGTTGCTTAAACAACAGAGATTTATTTTCTCACAGTTCCGGAGGCTAGACATACAAGATCAAGCTGTCTGCAGGTTTGGTTTCTAATGAGGCCTTTCTCATTGGTTTGCAGATGATGGCCTCCTTGCTGTGCCCCCATATGGCTGTTCACATGTGTGTTGTTTGTGACCTAATCTCTTCTTCTTATAAAACACCAATCATAATAAATTAGGGCCCACCCATGTGACCCTATTTTAACTTAACTCTTCAAAAGCAAAGATGACCAGATCAACAGTTGCTTGAAAAACAATACTGTCTGATCACAACTAAGGCATTTTGCTATAAAATATGAACAAAGTATGGCATTATAAATTTAAAATATTATATACTATATTCTATATTTATATGTATCACATACAGACATTTTACTGTATAGATTTAAGATATGCAATCTGATGTTTAGATATACATATGAGTAGTAAAATGATTACCACACACAAGAAAATCAACATATCAATCTCCTTACATATTCACCTTCTTTGTAGTGAGAATATCTGAAATCTACTCCTGGCAACTTTCCATTTATAATACAATGTTATTATCTATGGTTACTATGCTGTATATTAGATATCTAGACTTATTTATTCTATATAACTGCAACTTTGTATATTTTCTGCAATATTATTACATTTCTCCCCTTTCCTGCCACTAGGAACTACCATTCTACTCTGTTTCCACGTATTTAACATTTTTATATTACATATATAAGCGTTCACACATTTATTTATACTTCTGACTCATTTCACTTAATATATTTACTACTGTCATTTTGTTAATTTTAAGTTTGTCTTACAGTTCAACCATCTCAGTTCACTGCAACCTCTGCTTCCTGGGCTCAGGCGATCCTCCTGCCTCAGTCTCCTGATTAGTTGGGACTACAGGCTCATGCCACCATGCCCAGCTAATATTTTGTACTTTTGCAAAGAATAAAGTTTCACTATATTGCCCAGGCTCGTCTGGAACTCCTGGGCTCAAGCCGTCCACTCACGTTGGCCTCCCAAAGTACTGGGAATAGAGGCATGAGCTATGGCGCTTGGCCTACATTTTAAAGTTTAAACATAATTGAAGTTTTATACTTGAAGGTACAGTTATTAAAACAGGTAAATATAGATGAACTTATCTTGCTATATTAGAACAATAAATAAAAATAGAAAAAAATTCAACAGGGCTGGATTAATCTTACATACAGACTCATAATTTTGTCAGTATTCCTTTGTGATTTTCTAAACACAGTAACTCCAGGGAAGCATATTAACAAGCTTAAATTTTAGATAAGGAAACAAATCGGTGATTTCTCATACAGAGCATCTGCCTATCATTATTCAATTTCAGAATTTCTGTTTACTGAATCTAGAAAATTCAGCTAACCCATCACAGGCTTAGTTGTATGGCCTCCCATTATTCCAAACAAGGTTAATAAATTGTTGAATGAACTATATCATACACACAGAAGAATACATACAATATATGGTATAATAAAACTGCCACCAATTCCAAGGAACAGAACATGGCCAGAACCCTAAGGAACCCCCATGTATAATTAATAGCCTTTTCTTTAGAGATAATAACTCTCCTGTCTATATATGTATATATGTTTCCCTGAACACTGTAGAGTTGAATTTTGCCTGTTTTATGAACTTTACGTGAATGGAGTATTACTGTTGTATTTCTCTGCATCTGATTTCTTTCCTTCACTATCATACTTGTGAGATTCATACATGTTGTCTTGTGTAGTTGTAATTTGTCCATTGTTGTTACCGTATAGTATTCCAGTATATTAATATACTCAATTTACCCATTGTTTTCATGATAACCCTCAGTTTTTTTTTCCCCTCCAGTGTGGAATTACCATGGACACAGCTATATAAATCCCCTGTGCATATCTCTTTGGGCTCATAAGCAAAAGCTGTCCTAGATTATATCATTAAAGGTGGAATTGCTGCCATAAGGTATATTACTATTCAAGTCTACAATACAATGCTAATATGTTTTCATTGAATGACTATATCAATTTACATTCCCACCAGAAATGTATGAATTCCTATTAATATACCAGTCTCTTCAATACTTCTTATAGTGTTATCAGATTTTTAAAATGTTTGCCAGCAGAGTGGGTATTATAAAGAAGGATTTTATTGAAGTCTTAATTTTCAATTCCTTGGTTACATGAGACATGGTATTTATTTATTTATTTATTTATTTATTAGACTTATAAATTTCATCTCTTGTGAAGTCCAGGGTTCCCTTAAAAGCAGAACCTGGGACCAAAGGCCATGTAGGAGTAGTTTATTTTGAGACTGTGATTCAGGAATCAAGACTGAGGGACCGAGGGAGCCAAATAGGGAACATGAGGAAGCCAGATCAGTAGAAGACCTATTCCTATTCACATGTATAACTTCTAAGAGATTTCTTCACTAAGCTCATCATTGTTGTATCAGAGAAATCCTAGAATAGGAAATGTGAGGTCTGTTGGCAAGTATAGTCAGATTGTACATATGTAAAACTGGTTGAAGCCAAGTGGAATTAGTTCATGCAGCAGTGGCTAAGAACTGAGGACAAGAAATTTGAAATAGGGCACAAGAGATGTCAAACACATTTCACTCTATGTATCATTCAGTCCCACTCATGTCCTCCATTAAAACCAAGGCATCATAAGGTCTCTTTCAACGTGACAGTCAACTGCAGTCTCTGCAAACACACAATACAGTCACTTGTTACTGCAAATGATCTTATGTCTGTTAACTGATATTTTAAAATAATTATTCTCCACTTCTACTATTTATTCTAAATCTTTCTTACTCTTAGTATGTGCTTTGGCTGGTCTAATTTGCTTGCCTGATAGGATGACCTGGATCTTCATTTTTTGATCATATTGAACTGTGGTTGCTGCAATTGCACACTTGCCATTAGATCTCGTCTCTTCACAGAAGCACAAAATTTGCTCCATTAAACCCAAGTGTCCATGAATGCTAGTTATATTCCTGCCTACCTTCCATAATGTATCCAAAACCTTAGATCCTCAAAGTTATCAGAGTTTAATACCCCCACCAGTACAGAATTTCTGGAGCCTGAAATTACAGGTGTCGATTACAGCTTCAAGTTCAGTGTAATGCAAGCTTGACTAACCCACGGCCTGCAGGATACATGCAGCTCAGGAAAGCTTTGAGTACAGCCCAACACAAGTTTGTAAACTTTCTTAAAACATGATGAGATTTTTTTTTGCACTTTTTAAAGGTCATCAGCTATTGTTAATGTTATAGTTAGTGAAAAGTGTATTTTAGGTATGACCCAAGACATTTTTCTTCCAATGTGGCCTAGGGAAGTCAAAGAATTGGACACCCCTGATGCTGTTCCCCTGGTAAAAGAATTTTCCTCTTGAAGATCAGGGCCTCTAATCCAGCAGATCCTCATTTTACAGAAAGTCTGCAAGTAGGTCATTGGGAGTGATGGTGAAAGTAGACAAACCTACTTCTACCTCTTGGCTGCTAGGGACAGCACCAAATATCAGCTATTGGTTCAACACATATTCTATATCCTGGATGACAGCACCCTGATTCAAACTGTTGTCCCTGAGCTGGCAACCTAGCAGAACTTGGTAGGCCATTCCAACTTTGTAACAGGCTAGCCTCCTGTGAGTGATGAGGCATATGATGAACTCATTGAATTCCATTGTTATGTGCTCACTGTCACATATCATTTCCCATAAAATTGATCCTGTAGTTTGAGGCAATACAGTGCATAATACTATGTAGATAGATGAAATGTTCTATGGGACTTCAATGGTGGTGTTAATGAAGGTAAGACAAATCCAGATTTAGAGAAGAGGTCAATTAAATAAAGATAAATCACTGCCTCATAGAGGGTGAAAGGACTCCAATATAGTCAACCTGGCCTCTATTGGCTGGCTAGTCTCTTCAAGAAATTGTGTCATATTTAGGACTCAGCATTCGATGCTACATCTTGCAAGTGAGGTGCTCAGCAGTAGCAGTAGTTAGATGAACATTAAAGAGGGGGAGCCCATGTTGCTGTGCCAATGCATAATCTTTATCCTGGCCATCATACCCACCCTGTTATGGCCATTATTTGGAATTATGAAGGAGAATATCTGCCCAACATCAATAGAAGGAGTCATTCTGTCCATCTTGCATTTAAAAGTTAAATGTCACCAGACCTCTAACATCCCATAATCCCATTGTCCTCCCAGAAACTACGGAACACAGTTCTGTGGTAGCAACTCCCACTGTTAACCCTTTCCTACAGATAATAATCACCACTAAGCTTCTCAAAGATGCAGTGCCCACCCGAAAAGTGAATCTCACCACCTTGGGCCTCTAAGTACTTCCTCAGTAGTCTTTCAAAAGACTTCTGGCATTTCCACATCATTTACTCTAGGTAATTATATTTGTCCAAGCTATAAGGAGCCATTCCAAAGGAGTTTTACAAAAGAGTCCAGGTACCCTTGCCAGAACACTGGACTCCCTGAGTCACATGTGGGTGTCCCCTGGGCAATATATATTTTCCTGTATTGTATTAGTCTGCTCTCACATTGCTAATGAAGACATATCTGAGACTGGGTAATTTATAAAGGAAAGAGGTTGAACTGGCTCACAGTTCCACACGGCTGGAGATGGTAAACTATACATACCCCGGACCTTGTAAATTTGGCAAAACGATTGGCTCACATCCTACAGGATGCCAATGAAAAAGACGACTAAAACCTTAAACTTCTAATTGCAGTGGATGAATGCTCTCAGAGTAAACAACTGTAGCTCTAAATGGCACAATTTCTCTAATCCAGGAAACCCACTTATTGGCATCTGTCCTTATTGTAAACAAGTTGGCCATTGGAAAAAGAACTGTTGTAAATGTAAGCGATCTAAACAGTCTTCTTCACTTAACCCTTCAGCTCATTCCTATCCATGAAGAAACCCTGAAGATATATAGGAGCAAGAGCTCTTTTTCAAACCTTTCCCTCAATCACCTTGGAGACACTACTCTTCACATTGGCACTGAGGTCTGGATGATTCTCATAGACACAGGAGGACCATATCAGTACTCAAGATCATCAACCTCAACCAACGTCTGCTTCAAAGTAATGAAAAGATTCAACTGCTCGGAATTTATAATAAATCATTGAGAGCTTTTCTGTCCCAGCTCATTGCCTTTTGCCTTGGGCCTTTGTGGGATACACATCCCTTCTTATTGAGAATCTGCTCTAAGACTTCTAAACCTAATCACATTATATGCGGACAATCTAAAGAGATTGTAGTTACTAAATTATTTGAAGGACTTTTAAATCCTCTTGTCCTAGAAAATCCCAATTGTCACCTCCCTTCATTCCTTTTTTGTAAAGAAAAAGAAATGTATGGAATGTCTTGTGTGTCCTAACTCAGAAACTTGGAAATCAACATTATCCTGTTAGAGATATGACCAACAACTAGATCCGGTAGAGGAGTACCCCCTTGTAGGAAAACTCTCCAAGCTATTGTCCTACTAGTTAAATCTACAGAAAAAACTTTCATGAGATTTCCTTTGCCATGTTTGTCCCCCATGCTGTTGAAGCTTTTTAAAATTTACATTATACTCAGCACCTGTCTTCCAGTCACCTTACCTTTTCTGAACTTCTTTTGCTAGCTGTTCCTCATATAACTCTTTCTTGGTATAACAATCTTAATCTTGTTTTTCTTTTACCCCTTTTTTGAACAAAATCCCTTATGACAGTGTGACTCCCCCAAAAGATTTACAAGACACTTCATTAGACAATGCTGAAATATCATGGTTTACAAATGAGTCATTTCTAAAGATGACATGGCAAAAACTGTGAAGGATGTGAAATAAATACTTCTTTTGAAGTCATTGAGGTTTTTTCCTATGGCTACTAACGGCAGTTTAGTAACAATTACCAAAGATGCACAAAATTGGGCACTAGAATCAAATAAACAAAATTTGAAGAATGATGGCTGCTGGTTTGATGATCTAAAAGAACTCTAATTTGGATCTGATAACAAACCATTTATCTCAAACTCAATCAACAACAGTACAGAATCTGGTTCACCGAGTAACTGACTAAATAATTTCTTTACAGAACTATGAACCTAAAGTAAAATAAATAAATTAAAAAAAATAAAATTAAAAAAATAAATAAATAAAAGAAAAACAAAACGAAACATTGGTAATGTGGCATAAAGAAAGCTGCCCAAAGTGCTTATTTGGCTTGCACCACCTGTCCTAAATTTAATCCAGGAACGCATTAGCACAGCACCTGTGGATATTTCAAATTATGTAATGGGATATTCAAGGTTTTGGCAAATGGATATTATCCAACTACCCACCCTCCTGTGTGTATACATGTGTATGTTTTCCCATTGCATGGAAGTCTTTTCTTGTAGAAAAGCCACTGCTTCAACCATAGACAAAGTTTTTCCAGAAAAATGTTTCCTCACTTAGGGAGCTCCCCTTGAACTTCATAGTGACTAGGGAACCCACTTTATCGATTATATAATGAAACAGGTACATTCAGCTTGACCAATCTTGTGGTATTTTCATTGTATCTACAATCCCTAATCTTCTGACTGGGTAGAACAAAGAAACACAACTCCACCGCGCTCCAGTCTGGGCAACAGAGTGAGACTCCATCTCAAAAAAATTAATAAATAAAGAAGTTGGAAAAATGTATGGAAATTTTACATCTTCTCTGGCCTAAGTTTTTTCCTTTGGTAATATTAAGTGTGAGAGCTACTCCCTTTGGAACTCACAAACTTTTGTCTATTAAAATAACCACAGGCCATCCTGTGCACTTAGTTCCCTCTACTTTTGAATCCAAGTTGATAAAGAAGATATACTGGAATATTGTGAAGGCATTACTAAAACAAGGAATAAAAATATACTTTTGTAGGAAAATCTTTCCATAGTGTTTTCTTTGGATACAAAGACCAAAAGCAATAGGATTTCCTGCCTGGTAATTTTGTCTACTGAACAAAAACCACCTACATAAGGGCTCTCTCCAGCTTCATTGGAAGGTCCCATATCAAGGCCTTCTAACCTATCTCTGTGCTATCAAGCTCAAAGGCATTGACTCTTGTTTCAACACCTCTCATCTAAAAAATGTTTCTACCCCTGACCCTGATTGGACTAGCATTCCAACAGGTGATTTAAAGCTAAAGCTCCCCCAGAATTGAAGCAGATTACATCTGAAGTAGACTGCTATGCCAAGATGTCTGAACCATGTCAGTATATTTTTTTATTATTGGTCTCTTCTTAAGTGCTTTCATTTTTCTGGAGAGGCAATGCTCTAATTCATATTTCCCAATCTATTATCAAAGGGAGAAATTTAACTGACTGTTGGATCTGTTAACAAAAACCCAGATCTGTCCATGAAGCAAGTGAACCCCTAGTTCACCTCAAAACACATTTGTCTACTGTTCCCACTCCATCTGTTTGTTCAAATTGTACTTCTTTTTTCTTTTACAATGTCAAGATTTCAGACCCACATATTCAGATTCCCTGCTTTATGCAAAGACTATCTAAAGCCTACAGAAAAAATTTAAATATAAAGATTATGTAAAGAAAAGTATAGTGATAAGATTCAAGAGAAGATGAATTTCACAGGTTTTAAAACATTTATAACCCTAGTTTTCTTATTGACGATGGCCTTCAGCAATGCCATAGTTCAGTAATAGAAACTTGGATGAATATTACTGACATCTTCCTATGAATGGCTGTTAATGAAGCAGGTATTCCACATGTAATTACCTGTTGTTTCTCATCAGCATACATTTCAATCTGTGTGGAATTTAACAGTCATCCATATTTATGACCATCACCATGTCTCAACAAATTAAAAATAAAACACCAATATATTTTATTCTATTTCTGGATTCAAGTTAAACTAACAACATCTCAACATAGATTCACACCTCTTAACTTGTAGCATTATATTTAATGAGATACTCTACCAGGTGACACAAATTCAGTAGAATAGGTTTCAGATGTTCCTGTTTTTTTGTTTTTTCTCTTGGATCAAAGTACTCAATTAGAAACAGTGGTGAGAAATTTCTACTTTACAGTTGGGTCTATAACCAACTCCACAACTATAGCCATTGTGGCTCAAAAAACTTTGCTAGATGATCTTGTTTAAATGGTATTAGATAATAGGACTGCTCTAGATTATTTCTTAGCTAAACAAAGGTGGCATTTGTGCAATTTCTAACACTACTTGCTACACATGAATAAATTCCTCCGGGGAAATAGAAATACAATTATACAAAATAAGAGAGAAAGCCACCTGGCTCCATCAGGTTACGACCAACACATCTGAACTTTTCAATCTGTTCAGTTGATTACCTTAAAACTGGGTTCATGGTTTAAAGCTACTATACAAACTGGACTTATTGTATTTTTTGTCGATTATTCTTTGCACTGTGATATTTAAGCTCTGCTCTTTTTGACTGTCTAATCTCTGCAAAGATAACTCTCCCAACAGGAGAATGTTAGGTCAATGCTTCAAAATAATTGCTAATTTCTATGAGACTAATAACACGGAACTTAACACTGGACTTCAGGCAGATCTACCCTGAGAGGATATTTTCTTCTAGCCTCTTTATTACTCAAATGTGGCCTGAGTCCCTGACATTAACTTCTCTAGTTTCTGTCTAACGTGGGAACTGACCAGCAAGGATAAATGTCTGCCAGCACTAAAGGATAATGTAACAAAATTTCAAGGGTAGTTGACAGTAATGCTTTCAGGAAAAAAAAGATATTAATCTAAATGGGGAAAAGTAAAAGTTGATTTGGAGTCATTCCTGACATTTCCAATTAAAATATATTTGAGGGGTCATTGGGGAAAGAAAACACTGGTCACTGTATTAGTCTGTTTTCATGCTGCTAATAAAGACATACTAGAGATTGGGTAATTTATAAGGTAAGAAGGTTTAATGGACTCACAGTTCTACGTGGCTGGGGAGGCCTCACAATCATGGCAGAAAGCAAACGAGAAGCAACAGCACACCTTACATGGCAGTAAGTGAAAGAGAGCCTGCGCAGGGGAACTCACATTTATAAACTCGTCAGACCTCTTGAGACTTATTCACTATGATGAGAACAATATGGGGGAAATAGCCCCATGATTTAATTACCTTCACCTGAGCCTACCCTCCACACATGGGGATTATTACAATTCACTGTGAGATTTGGGCGAGAACACAGCCAAACCATATTAGTCACAAATGGTCAGCTCCAGAAGCTCTCACAAGCTCAATCCAATAAAATGGCTTGTTATGACCTTAAAACAAGTTTTTCTTAGTAACTGCTGCCCCCTACCAATCATAGCTGAGCAACTCCCAGAGACACTGCCAATATCAATTAACTTTCTTTCAAAACAACTTTCAGTCTTTTATCATTTTTCAGTAAAACCCCATCCCTTCCTTTGTTCTTTAAGCACACTGGAACCACCCCCACCATGGTCTGTGTATGCATGTCTGAAACTGCAATCCTACTTTTATATATTGCTCTTAAGTAAAACCCTTTTGCTTGTATATTCTTCGCTGAATATTTTAAGATTGACAATGGCTCCTAAGTGGTTTTTTACTAGCCTTATACTGTGATACCAGAAAAGCCCTTGGATAAGAAGGGAAAAAAAAGGAAGGTTCACAGGTGAACACTGTCAACCTGTACCTGTATGCATCTGGTGGATGCCTCCATAGAACTGGATGCTATATTGGTGGCAGGAATAAGCAGTGAAGCCAGAAGGATTTGAAATGGTGCAAAAGAGATATCTAATACAATTATTAATTCAAGTCTTTTGCCCTTGTTACAACACAGACTTTTTAAACAACCAATCTTATATCTTATTTACATCTGATTAAAAAGAATGCGGTCTGTTGCTCACATCTACTGTACAGCTTATCTAAGGTTAGGGGATGGGAGGTAGAATGGAGAAAAAGGGTGAAGTCTTGAAATGTATATTTCAAGTGTTTCACTATAATGTTCTCTTTTCTGATCATTGATGCTTCTCTAGTTAACTCCCACTTGTCCTGGATGATCTCTGTGTTTAGCATCCAAATACTGATTCTCCAGTGAGATACCTGGCTGAGTGAAAAACTAAGAGGCCTTCCCCACTGCCTGATGTGACAGATATGTCTCTGGATAGCCACCTTTCCCAGTGCTTCTACATTACCTTCTGCCACACGTTGTACACTTCACAGACTTGCTAATCAAACCCAGCTATCTCTCTTTACCCACAGGAAACTCACATATCCTTAATAAACTTGGTCGATCCACCACCTCTTCTTTGTGCCTTTCTGTGTTTTCCAAATACCTTATCCCCTACGTAAGCATAAGGGCAGATCCATAACTCCATTGCTTCAGGGGAAATCAACCTGAGAATCAAATGTGGCTAATCTTCTAACAGTATTTCCCACCTTCCTAAGTGACTCGCTTGAAACTTTGTCTTTTTTTTTTTTTTTTTTTTTTTTTTTTGGTGCACTGAGGAAAGGTTTAGAACGATTACTGATGGCAAATGAGCTAGTTTTGCAGCTTGTTAGTAAGCTCTAGGGCTTGCGTCCAGCCTCATTTATTAGTGACCCCCTTTAGAATGTGGAGATATCTTTTACCTCTTTATTTCAGCTGTGGGCCCTACTTTCCAATTCCAGAGCAATAAGAAAGTCTCTTTTGATGCCTTGTCATACACATAAACAAACACACACACAAACACATTGTTAACTGGAAAGGGATTATACTGTAAAATAAGTTTTGTAATTGCTCAACAATACTGGAGTTGTCATGTGTTTGCCATTATTTTTATTTAAAATAGCTGCATAATATTTCCCTTTAATAATAGATAACATGACTTATTTAATAAATCTTATGTTGACAGACATTTAAGTTGTTTCTAAATTTTTACTTAAACAGTACCATGATGAAAATCTCTGAACATGCATATCTACACTCTCATCTGTGTATGAGATGTGCACACACTCACAATAGGTCATAGGATATGTGCTTGGGCCTGCAAGTGTTGGCACAAACACACAGCTACACACATGTTGCACACACAGGCACACCACCTCCAGGCTTGTGCTGGCTGCCTGATGGCTAACACATGGGGCGCTCGGGGGAGTGAGCTGAGCCGGCCCTTTGAAGCCACCATTGTATTTTATAATTATATAATTTTAATGTAATATACTATAAAGGTCCTGCCAAACTGTCTACCAGAAATGTGATACCATTTTACAATGCAATAAACACATTATATGGAAGTGTCTGTAACTTCTCTATTTAATATTGAATAATTTTCATCTTTTTCATTTTAAGTCACTTAATTGGTGAAAGATTGTCTATTTTTACCTTATTTATCTATTTGATATGTATCTTTTTTGGAATGGTAATCAAATTTAAATATAGTTAAAATGTATTGTAGAAATTTAAATGATTTTATGCTAAGGATGTTAACCCTTTAGCAAATATGTTACTAATAAGTTTCAAGTTTGACAGTTTTTTCAAATCCTAAAAATTGTTTTTCTGTATTGAAAGTTTAAAATTTCTTATATAATCGAACACATCAATCCTTTTCTTATGTATTCTAATTTCCATGAGCTACATAAAAGTAAAATAAAAAAAATATTTTCAATTATACAATTTTAAAATATTCACTATTTTTTTTTAGAATTCTCATTGCATTTATAGCTTTCAAACATTTGAAAAATCTTTCAAAGTAGGAAATGACATTGTGACTATAGCTTTATTTTTTCCAAATACATTGTGAATCGAACCAACATTTTTGATTGAAAAATGTATATTTTCCTAATGATCTGA